>CAJPEV010002177.1:0-49112 GCA_905338385.1 Darwinula stevensoni | reverse complement strand
CCCCCCCCCCCCCCCTTTTTTTTGGGGGGGGGGGGGCTCTTGATCAGTCTAGTAGAAATTCCAGAAGCCGTAAAGTTTAGCTTTATTCCAGGTGCGGATAAAAAAAAAAACGCGCCGTTTTTGGAATTTTTATATCGGGAAATCGGTCAATGCTGCAGTTCTTTTCTCTTCGCTGGTTTAACCACAAAAGCACTTTGAAGATCGCGATTAATAAAATCGTATATCCCAGCCGTTGTCAGTCTCTCACCGAAAGAGCGAAGCCCTCATCGCTTTTGCGGCAACTTGTCCATCGCGTCGGTTTTCGTGACGGTGTCGTCTATGGCAGACAAAGCGACATTCACGTGCGTTTTATGCACCGACTCCCTCGAAAGAACGACTCTTGAATGGGAACTCCAGTTCACCGCTCTCGTGGAGACGCAAGGACGGCGGATCGTGCATCGGCTTCAGTCCGTCTCCTTTCAAGAACGAGGATTAATTCTATATTTTACCCTCGAACGTCGAAGTGCTTTTGTGGCCAGGCCAACATAGAAAGTCTTCGGGAAAAATACACATCAGGAGCAAGGCGCAAATGGGTACCTGTTGGATCATGCACAGCTGTAGCTTTCACTGATTTTCAGATGCGAACTTTTTTGACAGTGGCACGTTTTTTTCTTCGCATCTAGGATATTATCAAATAAAAACTCAGCCATTTCCAACATATGACCGAAATGTCAAAAATGATTTTGATTATGACATTCATACCTGAAAGATTTGACCCAATATTGCATTAATTCATTAAATTCGCTGCTGCTTGGCTAGCTTGCTTAACTTTTGAGAGCCAGCACCCAAGCCAGCACCTAATCCAGCGGAGACGCCGATAACGTGTCTTGTCATGTCCTTAACAACTATGAAGATAAGAGACTTTTTTCACGCATTTTTTCGAGTCTTTTATTTTTTTTTATAATCACAAAAATGGAATTTAAATAATAAAAAACTTAACCTGTTGGCCTTGAGATCTGATTATCTTGTTCTCGTGTCTTTTCACTGGTTTTTTTTTCATGAATTTTCCTCTTCTTTGGAGCTGGCACGGTTTGGGAAGTGCCATCATGCCACTCGATGTTTTCGATAGTTTAGAAATTCTAGCCTCAAATGTTCACTATTTAATGAAAACTTCCCACTGAATCTTTCGACAAAGTGCGTCAAGAAGACGTACTGCAAAACAATGAGAATGCCAGAGGCAACTGAAATTTCGTGGAAATCACTCCACACATGCGAGCACGGGTTAAGGGTATTTTTTAGAACCTGTTAATATGCTAATTAAACATTGTAAGATAACCATTAGGAACCCAAGTGGATTGTGGCAGTAAAATACAGGGTCTCCATGAAGGTACGATTAAAAAATAATTTCTCACGATTCAGTAGCCAAGTACTTTATTACCACGAAATCCCCCATGCATAAAGTCATTACCTGTACGTTTTTAGTGGAAAGGTGATTTGCGATCCATATCCGTGTCAGTTCACGCGTCCACCGTCTCGCAGACGACACGATTCCCAGCGGTACGAGAGTGCCGTCCACGTCTTCGCTTTCATTTCCTGCGTGAGACCGGTCGATGCTTCCCGTATGCGGTTGCTTAGGTCCGTCACATCGCAAGGTTTCTCGGCTTACACCATTTCTTCGATCGGGCCCCCTCGTCCACACCGATCGGAGACCGATCCCCCGTCCGGCGAACTCTCCCGATATCGCGCCGATGGATTTTTTCGTCCGGGGTTTTACGAAAGAAAAGGTGCTTGCCGAGAGACTGCGTGATGCGACGGACTCGACCGCATTACAGGAAGCATCGACAGGCCTCACGCAGGAAAAGTTACCGAACGCGTGGGCGGCACTCTCGTACCGCCGGGCACGGCAACGTTGGGTCAACATCGAACGGAGGTTGATTTTTCAACGTAACGATGTCGTCGCGACGTCGTGCCGAAGGATGCCTCGACGGTGAAGCAACGTCGTATCGGAACACAGTTCGACGTCGAAAACACGCCGACGCGTCACGTCGTGTCGACGTCGGATCGTTAACGTTTGGACATTACCGTCCTTTTCCCGAGTCCGAACGAGCGCTAATAAGGATTAGATGACGAGATCGAATGCGTATTAGATCGATGATGGTACTCTATCGTGTACCGTCATCCCACGGAGGGATCCCTCCGGAGGGCCGAGGAAGGATCCCCGGGTGGCATCATGGAACTCCATCGAGTACCGACATCCCGCGGAGAAGTCCTGCCGAGGTTGCATTTCCTTTACCGGATCGCAATTCGAGTCGAGTGCTCGAGTGAGCAACTCTTTCCGTCCGGCAGAGGGATCACGTGTATGGCATCGTTCCCAGATCGATCTCGTTCGAGGAGAGGAGCCAGACCGAGGCATAGAGGAGTCAGACGCATTCCCGCAGGCCGATTTTCGTGCTCGAAACGGATACAGGAGCCCGAGTCCGTACGAGAGCCATGTGGAGACATCGTAGGAAAATGGAGCTCGTCTCCTCGGACCCCCTGGCCAGTAGTACTTGGAGTCTCCTGCCGGGTCACCTCCTTCAACGGATCCATCGCGATGTTCGTGGCACGTGGGAAAAGATCGGGTACCGTGTCAAAAAACAGGGGACTCGTTCCGAACACACGAGCGAACGGATCGGACTCCACTCCTCTTATCGATGGATGGATCCAGATGGACCCAGATGGACCCCGAAAGAACCCGAAGGTGCCTGGTACTCCGGCGTCACGGCGATCAGATTAGGCGATGCAACAATAACCGTCCTAGACAATGCCTGTCTTTCGTCCAGATGATATAATCCGGCCTGATCGTAACTGATATTCGAGAAGACGTTCGAAAGCCCCCCCTCTCCCCTCCCCCCTCCCTTCGTTGGGCCACCGACAGCTGCGGGAAATCTCCCAGAAAGGAGTCTTTTTTCATAATGCATATTTTTGCCCACTCGGAACGAGATCGGTAAGACTTAGGATGAACGAGGCGGAGGAACGGACGAGATCGGAGTGACGGAGGAAGACCCATCCGGGATCCAGACGATCCAGATCCGGAAGCGAACCCGTTCGTCGGAGAAGAAACCGGTCGAGACCCCAGTCGCTCTCGAGCCGTGCCATAAAACAGGTTCCCTCTCCGTCGTCGAGGATGCTACTCGGACGCGTTTGCATCCGTGGCGTGTCGTCGTGCGTGCTGCGATCTCGGTGGACGACGCGAGCGAACGGCAACGGCAGAGACGTTCCCGTTCCCCTCGTCCCCGCCACGGTCTCCGTCCGACCGAGTCCGAGTCTGAGTCTGTTTCCTTTCTCTCACGATCTTCGTTTCCGGGAATTCCATCGTTCGGCTCGATCTGGAGCCCGTGGACCGGCAGAAAGACGCCCCCGACGGGGAGACGAGGCTCCATCGCGTCGGCGATCCGTCGAGGAGAGGCGGATGCGGTTACGTTTTCTCAAGGGATCCGAGCGCGGCTCGACGCGGAATGGCGACCGGCGACGACCGGCCGCGGATCGAATTCCACCGACCGGAGCCGTGACCGTGGAGACGGAGAATGAGACGAGGCCATGCACTCCGTGACGCATTCCATGATGCATTCCACGATTCCTCTTGCGATTCGAATCCGTTTACGTGCGACCGCGCGATTCCCTGCCCACTCCGCAAACGACAGACCCGTCTTCGAACTTCTCGGCTGCGGAGTCACGAGAATCGATTGCAACATCGGTTCTTTCGGTGTTTGCTCTCGCGCCCGCGTCGGAAGCAAACAGATAGTCGTTCGCAGGAAAAAGGGCAGGATCTTCCCCTAAAAACATCCTTAAATGTTGAGACCTGACCGTGATGGAGTTGCTCCATCCACAAGCGCGAAGATCACGAAACTTCTGCGATGAAAAAAAAAGAGGGGAGGGGACGACCCACCTCGTTCCAGCCGGTGAAGATTCGAATAGTGCGATCGAATGATGCGAGGAAAGGAAAAAAAAAAAGTCATCTCGGGATGCAGAGTCCCGGCGCGTGTTAAAGGTGCGGGAAACGCTCCTAACGCCGTCCGACCCGTCATCGATGACATCTCCGAAATGTCGAGCCCCGTTTTTTCTCACCCGATCATCCTCTACGTGAAAGAATGTACCACGGAAAAGATCTCCTTTCCTTTCTCTTTTCCACGGTTTCGTCTCGTGGAATGCGAGCGCGAGGACTCGCGACGGAGAGAGAGGGAATACTTCGATCGGCCGTCCGATCGAAGTCGCTTCGCTCTCGATCGTCGAGGTGCGATGCAGTCATCCGTGCCGTTCGCCCCCAGCTCCGCTCCGTTTTTTTTGTTGTTTTCAATCGACGAAGCTGCACGAACGAAGGAAAAAGACGCAAGATCCATTTCCGATCGTTCCGGGCGACTCGGATTCGATAAGAAATCTTTCACCTGGCCGAACGGACATACGGTCCCCTGCATCCATTTCTCCCTGGATCGTTTCCCTTTCTCCCTTCCATCCTTCCCCATCCACTTCTCCCTGGATCGTTTCCCCTCTCTCCCCTTCCATCCTTCCCCATCCACTTCTCCCTGGATCGTTTCCCCTCTCTCCCCTTCCATCCTCGGCCTGATGGTGCGTTCAAGCGAGCGAAATTCCCGACGATCGGAGCAAAATGAATAGATCCTTCGCGTCATCGGAAGCGATCGACCGTGTAAATACAGAAAAGGTGCGGTTCATCTTCTCAATCCCGAAAAGCGAAGAAAATCTGGAACCGAACCGGAACTTCTTGGCTCGGTGAAGCAGGAAGTCGTGACATCTAAAAAGTTTACATCTTTCGGAATCGTAGGAGACGCGACGATGCGAGAAGAACATTTCCTCACGTGGAACAATCTGTACTTTCGTTAAATATTAAGACCCAAATTCTTTTGCTGCGAAGTGTAAGCTTTGAAAAAGCGCGACGGTACTTTTCGGAGTCGATACGATTCGACCTGACTCGACGTAAAAATGTGTGATGAGAGGCATCTTGTGACATCGTCTAATTACCCTTCGCGAAAGCTTTTGATACCGTTCCTCACAAGAGCTATATTGGTTATATTGAAGGCGCATGGGATTCAAGATATGGGGAGAAACTCGATGAGTGACTGGCTGGTGGGAAGAGAGACAAGAATTTGGAAGAGGAATTGTAAATGGAGAAGTGTCAGCGTTTTAAGGTGTCGCGTGCGGAATCCTCCAGAGCGAAGTCATGCGACTACTTCTTTTCGTGGCTGACATTAAAGATTTGGCTCAGAATCTCAGTCGAGTGAAGTCGGCAAAAATTTTCCAACGACACGAAAATAGGTTCATCCACCGGGAGGGGGGAGGGGGAGAAGAGCAGGACGAGAGCCGAGAGATTTACGGCTTTTGGACGAGTGGAGTAAAATCCGGTTCGTGAAGTTCGATAAAAAGGGACGTATAGTACGGAATGCGTTCGGCGAGGACGAATTGGAGGAAGCGAACGGGAAGGGGGACGCTGGAATCTCTCGAGACGAGCAACTCGAGTTTTCGCTCGTTCGGGCCCCAGTGGCCAAACGCCATCGAGTATCGGACAGGGTCCGACGTTCCACTGCCGAAAAGTCGCTCGTCGATCTTCCATCCCGTGCGCACCGAGGAGACCCCATTTAAAGTATCGTCTCGAATTCTAGAGGGTTGCAAACAGAGAGCGATTTTGTGGAACTCGAGAGGGTTCGGAGGCGGGCAACGGAAACGGTAAAATACGAGACGCATTTAGAAACGTCCGAACTCGACTCGCTCGAGATTCGCGACGGGGTGACGACGAAGTGACGACGGGGTGACGATGAGGTGGGGGGGAAGAAGGGAAGGATCACCACTCCTCGAGGGAATGCGGCAGATTCACCCGATTCGATGGTAGCAGCCGAACGAGAAAAAAAAAATCGATTCGAGTCGTGTAAGTCCCAGGCCAGAATCTGATTGCAGAATCACCTCTTTACTTGAAGGATGGCTTGGACACGGGATGCTTAGAGAAACTCGTGCCTCTCGTCGTCCCCATCCGACCCCCGAATCTTCATCCTCGATTCCTTGCCGTTTTCGCACCGAAACGCGAGGATTCTCGGTTGCGACTCGAACGGACCGATCGATCTCGCCCGATCGCGTACGACGAAACCGCTCCGTCGACGATCGACTCGCGATCGTGTCGACGGGCGAGATACCGTGCGACCCGCGACTCGTTGCCACGATTCCGCGTGGGTCTTCGGGTCTTCGGGTCTCCGGGGGTCTTCGGGTCTCCGGGTCTCCAGGTCTCCGTTCCCGACGATTCTACGCCCCCGACGACCGACTACGCCTTCGTCGGGACGTAACGGGCAGGTCCTCGTAACGGTCGACGCACCGAGGATTCGCGAGTCCCCACCCTCCGTCGTTTCGTCCGGGAAAACCGATACGAACGCGCTTTCGCGTCCGCTTCGGCGAAGTTCCTGCCGCGTCGAATCGACGGGGAAAGAGAGAGGGCGCTGCCGTCGGCGACCGGTCCGCAACGATGCGAGAGGGCCGCGTTCTCGTGGAATCGCCCCGTTTAGAAAGGTGCGCGAACTGCGACGCCCTCTCCCACCGCGAGTTCACTTTCTACGGCACTTCCGCCGTCGCAGACACGAAAGTCTGCGTTCCGATTTCCATGCACCTCGGATCGAATGCAGGGCGGAACGGGAGGGATCGTGCGAGCGTCGACCTTCGGAACGACCCTCGCGATCGTGCGAACCGCCGAGGATTCCAGACGAGTTTCGCTTTTCGCGAACGCGCGTGAACGCCACTCGAGCGCGCGTTCCGATACGTTTTCCGTCGCGGTTCCGAGCTTGCCGAGTGCGAACGGTCGCGGAAACGCGGCGTTCTCCGAGATCCGTCCGACCCGGTCGGCCGACGGATCCCTCGGATCTCCGGGACCCGCCGCGAGCGCGTCGACCGGAGAAGCGGTACCTCCGGAAGCCGAAGAGTCGATTCGTCTCCGCGGAACGGAGCCGAAAAGCCGCAAAGGGGGTCGAGAGAAGTCCGTTCCGAGCGATCCGATCGGAACGCGCCGCGATCTCGACGGTGTGCGTTCCGCGGAGTGGAATGCGTCCCGGGAAACGCGATGCGATGCGTGAAGACGCGAACTCCTCGTTTCCACTGCCGTCCAGTGGCCGATACGCAAACGACGGCGCGCCTTCGCGAGTCCAGGATCGGAATCCACGGCAGAGGAATCGCTTCTCGGTCGTGCCGCGAGGTCAAACGAGGAACACTTTTTCGTTCGTAAGAACGACCGCCGGTGAGGATTCACCTCGCGGCGGACGTCAAAAATGACGGAATGCAAAAAAAAGGGGGGGGAAAGGGGGGAGAGGGGAAAAGGGGGAAGTACGAGACGGGATCCCGGGTCCCGTATCGGTCTCTGGGCAGAGATGGATTCCTGCATCGCACGTGCGACCCGTTCGGAGTCCGAGTCCGACTCCGACGATTGTTCCGAAAAAACGATCGCATCGACGATATACGGTACCTCGGAGAGACGGCGATCCTCCGTTCGTTCCACTTCGGGAAAGACGCACGACTGCACTCGCGCCTCGGTGCCTCGGTGCCTCGGTGCCTCGGTGCCTCGGCGCCTCGGTCGTTCGGAGCGAGGAATCTCGCCTCGGAGCGGGTCGATCCCACCGACGCCTCCACGGATTCCGGCATCTCTCGAGTTCGGACGGGGAGGCGAGAACGGGATCCGGACACCACCGAACGGTCCGCATCCGGAACGAGACGAAAGAGACGAACGACTCGAACGGTCGGCCGGATCCGGCGCGAATCTCCCACCGGAAGGGCGACGTCGCTCCGTCGACGCCGGACGATGCCATTCCCTCGCCGACGGATTCGTTCCGCCCTCGGGCGAGCCTCCGACCGACGGGTCGAGGGCGAACCCGAAGGTCGTCCGAGGTCGTCCGAGGTCGTTCGAGGTTTCCGTTTCGGCACAGGACGGGAACGGACCCGGAAGGTGAAGGCGATCGAGTGCCGGGCTTCGGAGAGAGACGGGACGGTGCAGATCCGCTGGGATCGGAGCGAGAGGAGTTCCGCCGAGTTTCCGTTCGTTTGGCTGAGGGATAATTGCCTCTGTCCTTCGTGCTTCGTCCCGAGCGCCCAGGCCAGGCTCGTCCTCATGGAATCCCTGGATCCCGACGTCAGACCCCGAAGCGTCCACGTACTCTTTCTCTCTCTCTTTCGAGCGTCGACCTCGAACCCATCGGGTCGGGGGGTTCCGTCTCTCGGAAAGCGGTCGCGAGCGGATTTTTTTCGAGTCTCTATCGGGACCTCGCCGAATCCGAGGCGAAGCGATTTCTCTCGATGAGAACGGCTTTCCAAAGTTCGAAAAGGAATCCTTTCCCTAAATGGATGAATCTTCGCGATCGTCGGCGGCACGAAACGAACCCGGGAGTCCGATCGACGGATCCGACCGCGGCCGAGTCGGCTGAGCTCTCGACCGCGGCATCGACTTTGCACTCACCGTTCGTTCTTTCGTCGTCGACCGGAGGCTCGTAAATACCGCTCGACTGCACCGAATCGCGAGAACCCCGATCGTTTCGTCGTCGATGCACGCCGGTGCGAAACGGTGACTCTCGAAGGGACCGTAGAAACGCGACGGGGACGAGGCGCGAAAAAAAAAGGTCGAGGGCGAAGAAGAGAGTCCGGAACTGGACTCGGACTCGCTTTTCCTCTTTCCCGCAGCTGGACGGAGAGGGCGAGAGGTTGGAGATCGCGTGGGAAGACGGACACAGGTCCTCCTATCCCGCGTGGTGGCTCGAGGAACGAGATTTCGCGCCGGAATCCAGGGAAGCGAGGCTGAGGGAGAGAACGAACGACAAGGAACCGTGGGGACGGGAAGCCCGCGTCCCCGCCTACGGATACGCGGACGTCATGGAACGCGACGACGTTCTCGAGCGGTGGCTCCTGGATCTGGACACGTTGGGCGTGGCTCTCGTGGTGGATGCACCCAGACGGACGGGAGAATGCGCCGCTCTGGCCGAACGCATCGCCTTTCTCACGCGCACCAATTACGGGTGAGTTAGGGTTTTCGAGCGCACCGCCGTGAACGGTCCGTCGGGCCGAGTCGCCATCGGGAGATGCTAAGAACGCGCGTCGACGTGCGGGAATTCCAGGCGGGAATTCACGGTGAGAGCGAAGGCGGATCCCTCGAATGCGGCTTACACGGGAGCCAAACTGGGACTCCATCTCGACCTGCCTTACATGTCCCACATGCCCGGGGTGAGACTCTCTTCGCGTCGCCGAACGGGAAAATTTTCCTTCTCGGAGGGAATCGAAGAGAGACGTGAGAAACGCGTCTTCGTAGGTCCAGTTTCTGCACTGCATCGCGGCCGCGGAAGAGGGGGGAAAGAGCCAACTGTGCGACGGTTTCTACGTGGCCGAGACCTTGAAGGAACGAGACCCGGATTCCTATCGGATCCTCACCGAATTGCCCGTGGATTACCTGGACGTCGGATCCGATCACGTTCCGTATCATCTCGTCCATCGAGCTCCCATCATCCAGTCCGTTTCGATCCCTCTTTCGTTCTCTTCGCGAAAAGAAGCCGCTCTTTCGACGAGTCCGCATCGGGACAGGTTGGACGAGAAGGGGAAGCCGTACCGGATGAATTACAACGACCAAGTCAGAGATTCGTGCTTCAACGTCCCTCTGGAGTCCGTGAAACCCCTTTACGTCGCTCTCAAGGCCTTCAATACTCTCGCCTACGACAACTGCATCGGTTTTTACCTCAAACCAGGTAGGCAAAAACGGAAAAGCACGAGCGTCGAAGTGTTCTGTCGAAAGAACACGCCGTGAGGTCGAGTTTCCCCTTTCATTTTTTCCGCATCCGCGTTCTCCGTACGAGTTTCGACGACTGGCAAGATTCAAACGAGTGTTTTGTCTCTGGATCCTACAGGAGACGTGATGACGTTCGACAACCGACGAGTTCTACACGGAAGAGAAGCATACGAGGTGAAAAAATCCGGTGAGAGACACTTAGAAGGCGGATACGTGGACTGGGATTACATCTATTCTCGAATTCGGCTCCTCCGCACCATCAACTTCCCTCTTTCCTCGTGATCCTACACCCTCCCCCTCCCCCCCCCCCTTTTTTTTTTCTCCATCTGAAGAACTTGGACCTCCTGGTGTATTGTTTTTTAATTTTCCCTGAAGCTTCCAAACAGTCATGACAATCACCAATAAAATACGCCCCAGATAAGCGAGTGAGTACTTTCACCGGTAACTGGTTTTACGAGGTGGCGATGAAGCGATACTCGAATCGCAGGCCTCCGCCTTTTAGAGTATAATTCTAGGCGATGCGATTAGAATCCCGCTTTGCGGGTGGTTCGCTCGACGCTTCCCGCTTCACCTCCAGGAGGAGGTCGATCGTCCCTGCTCTCCCACTCTCGACGGCTTTTCCCACTTCGCCACACATTTTCCCACTCGATTCGGACACCCACGCGCGGGAAATGCCGAGTTGCGTGGACGTCCGTGTCGAGTGAAAAACTCTTCGTTACCTTAGAATCCAGACAAAGGGTAAAGGGTAAAGCGGGAAAACTCCAAGACCCGAAAGTCGCTCGGATGCACGTTCGGGCGTTTTTGTACGTTCGAGTCGGCCTCCGGGTGTTCCAGTTTTGTCGTTTTACCCTGCTTAATCCTATCTTCCTCGTTATCCTCTTTCATCCCGAGCATTTTCCAGCTATTTTACGCATCGGCTGCACCCCTTTGAAGCGTCTCTTTGGATCAATCGGTAGTGTTTCGTCTGCATGTCTGAACGCCTCGACTTTCCGCTCCACTGAATATATATTGAATAATATATCAAAACCCAAAGGTCGAGAATACTGGACACCGGGATTAAAAGGATAATATATTAATCGACTCGTAAAGTATTAATTGATACACAGCGAACGCACAATGGATTTTCTCGTAATTACAAGACCAGCATGACGTCATGACGTAATATTCTCTGGTAATTACGGAGCTGTCTCTTTTGACAACGGGGTGACACGTCGATGACAGATGCCTCATTTTTGCAAGAAATCCTGAAACGAGGAAATTATACCAATCTGGGAAGGTTTAGTCGTCTCCATGGCTCGTACCGTACAGCCAAGATGACATTTGATTGGGGGGCAATCGAGAGAAGAAGCCAATCTTTGGGGAGCCTTCTGCGGCCTCGGCACGGACTAAAAGCATCGATGAGACTCACAGTCACACGGCCTGGTTTTCTTCCCTCTCTTTCTCATCCCATATCCCCGATCATAGTGGAGATAGAAGAGGGAGAAGATCGTGCACGACGACAGAGGTTTTCCTTTCCGCTTCGCTTGGAAAGCCTGCATTCCGTTCTTCGTCACCCTCGTGCTTTTCATACTCCTATGGCATTCATCCGATTAGTCTCGTTTGCACGCATGGTCACCAAGGATCGATCTTCGTGGGAGTAAAAGCGTACCTACGAGCGACGCACGAGTGCGTGAACCGATGAATAAAAGAAATCTCAAAAGGAATCAGCGAGAGTAACGCGAGGGGGCTCTTCCGGTCTTCTGCCGAGCTGTCGATTCTCGTAAGGGTGGGATTCTCGAAATCAGAGAGAGATGCCGGAAACGATGGAATGCGAAAAGAACGTGTGAAGATGAAAAGGGCGAGAGAAAAAAAAATGAAAAGAGCGAAGACGGGAAGACGAAGATGGGAGATACCGTAGGAGGCAGAGCGCATGACGAGGAGCCGAGCGTCGAAGTCCCCGAGACTGGTGTCGAAAAGCGACAGAGGAAAAGAGCCGTTGGGCGAACGGGCGGGAGAGGCGAGATTCCTCCGTTTCGGAGTCTGCCCTGCCTGCCTACCTCGGTGGTAGGGGCCCGTGAAGGAGGGAAGCCGAGCACTCCTCCTTCCCTTCCCGCTCCGTGTCCTTGTGGATATTCTCTCCGACGCAGACCGGTGCGGGTGTCGCGCTGAATGGTGCATGGGGTTTCTGCATCCGCCATCTCGTGCCTGCATCCGCTGAACGCGTCTCGAATCGGTCCGGGGAAATCGTCTACGGCCGGAACGGTGAGAATCCGATTCGACTCTTCTCGAACCTCTGGCCTCGAACCCAGAGTCACTCTCTCTCGGGTATCGCACGTCGGTAGGTCTGGACGTGTTTTTCCCGTGTCGCGAGGAGGGGTGTTAAGTAGGCTAACCCATACGGAGAAAATAATGGAAATAGCCCCAGCGTTTTTTCCTCCCTCGGTCCCGTTCACCGGAAACCGCGCTCTTTCCTTTTCTCTCACCGGAATATTTGCGTCTCCCATCCGAGGCGAGATTAGACGAAAGCCACTTCCTTCGGAGTCGAGAGGGAGGAGAGAAAAAGGGAGAAAAAGCTTCCACCGAACTGTGACAAACCCCGTTTGTTTTTTAAGGGTCACGATCACCCCCGCGTCTGGAGTGGAGACAAAGACGATGCGTATCGTGGATCTTTCCCACGATGGGCTGCGCTGCTCTAAATTGCGGCTCGACGAGGTCGCTCGTTTTTTCCCTCAAGGTTTTCCGTAGTTGGCAGTACCGATCGCGTCGATTACCCCGTTGGCCTTGTCCTCGCTCACGGACCCGGTTCTGCCGGTCGCCTGGAAGGATAGGTCACGCACGCACGACCCTCACTCGAGCCAGCTACTCACACCGATGAGCTTCCTCCATTTTTACGAGGTAATTAGGAATATGGAATGCATAGGCATATGCGACCTAAGGAGGGGGGGGGGGGTGCCCGGATCCGCCGTTTTCTCTCGCTTGCACACACACTCTCTCTCTTTCGCGTAATGCCAATGACCTATGGGGCTACGGTATGGGCAGAGTGAGGGAAGGAAAGAGAGAAGGGCCTCGGGGCATCAATGTGGACATTCTCTCTCTCTCGCTCTCCCCCTTTTCACGTGTTTCTTTCCATATTCTTCCGTCGTCCGATTGCAACGAAGGTACCCGCACGATCGTAACGAACCGACGCGTGACGAATCGGGACGCGTCACAGGTCACGAAGGGTGACCTACAAACACTTCGCCGTTCCATTGTTCCCGCTCCCAAGTACTAACCGGAATGCGCACGACGAGGGAGCAGATGTACTCGGACCCACTTAATCATGTCTCGTTTCGTACATCCAACGGAGGACCATTTCTTCCACGACCTCAAACTGCTATCTTGGTCGTTATACACTATTCGGCATACGTGTGGCTTCGTCTCTTTAATGGTTTCGTCGTTGTGGTCACCCTCCACGGTTTTGTCATACTCGACTGAGTGAATTTAATGGGTTATGACGTTACACTTTTTTCCGTGAACTATATTGCGGCAGATTCCCCAGGTTGAGGCAGGTGGAACGTGACGGGAGGCAAGGGAGTCCAGAGAGTCGAGGCAAGGATGGTGCTATCGGCATCCGCAGGAGGTAGGAGAGACGTCGAAACGCCTCGTACTCCGATGGCTTGGCAGCATCGGGATCTCAACTATTCACACAATGGATACGTGGACAAATACTCCGTCGCCACGCCAAGTGAGACCCTGGATCACGCATTCTTCTCTGAAATAGATTCACGTAAGTCGAAACGACGGCATCGATGCAGGGAGCTCGACGTCGGAGCACTACAAGATGGAGAGGATGCAAGGAGCAAGGGGATATACCGGCGGCGGGTCGCATCACAACATGTTGAGGGCAGGAGGGACACCCCGAGGACCACGGGTCACTTCCTCCACGAGTGAGACTAGTTCACCTTCAGACACATCGACTAGTGACGATGCCGAGCCCGATACAGATCCTGCTTACAACGACAGGTGAGAATCTATTTTTGATTTTCTGGAGCAGAGGACTCGTGTAGGCCTGCAAGTTGAACAACCGTAGCGATTTCATTTTAAATAATCATAAATTCCTTGTGGTTTTGTATGCTAAAAGGCTGGCAGGAAAGAGCGAGTCAGGTTCTCGTAAATACCAAGTGAAACCACGATAACTTGTTAGCGGTACTGTCACTTTATTTATTTGCAATTTATAATTGCTTATTACTTATAGGACGTATGTTGGTTGCAGACAGGCGTTGGTGGCTCAACCACGGCCAGGGTCGTACTACACACCAGTGCCGATGATGCTGTCACCGGCGGGACCGGGATTCGACGGTACGTTACGATCGACCATGAGTGTCCCTATGCTGGCTCCACCCTTAGTCCCAACCTGGGATGGTGAACCGTGTCCTGTTCACGGACTGGGGATACCGCCTCCACCGCCTCCTTTCTTAACTAGGAGATCGGCCTCTATCTACGACATGCGTCCATATGCCACCCTCCCCTTGCCACTACCTGCACCTCCGACCATGTCTTTACCTCCTCCAGCGACGATGGGGAGGCGTCCTCCATCACAGGGGGTCGCAATCCCACCTCACCTGTTGCCTCCCATGATGAGACCCCGTCCCCTGGTCTACCCAGCCGACGCTTTTGCCCCTCCCGAACCTCTTCCAATGAGGGACCCCGAGAAGAAGTCTCTCACCCCTATCCCCCCAAAGGAGGAAGTGGAAGAGCGACCGCGGAAACGAAAGTGCTGCCGAGGCCCTATGCTCATTCTGTGGATTATTCTTGGAGTGATTGCATTTGGAATCGTTCTTGGAATCGTTCTCAATCTCACCGTCGCTTAGAACTTTTAATACTCAAGACTATGAAAAAATTATAAATTCCAATGGTGTGCCAGGTGTTTCACTTTCTCCGCAAGTTCGAGCGTGCGATTCATGTATGTATAGGTTTTATGTACTGTTATTTAAATGGTTTATTACAAGAGTTCATGCAGTAGGCATGCATATGATGGCACATCCCCACCCAATTTGACTGAATGCAACCATGGCATTTTTTTTTTCAATCTACACAAGTTATCTTTTGAGTGGAAGCATAATAAAGATGACTCACGAAAAGTAATTGTTGCAATTTTTGTCAAGGCCCAGAAATTGGATCTTACCTTTTTCATCTCTCTAGTGTGTGAGGATTATAAGTGCTTGTGCATGAGCACACAAGGTTATTTGACATTTCAATTGAAACCCATATTTATTTCTTCTTGCCCTCTTATGTTCTTAATTGGACAATAAAGGGGACGAATAAATAGGTACATGCACTTCATTTATGTGCAACACCAATGCATTTGTGATCAATCTTGGATCACCTTGAGTTCCCCTTGTGCCATTCACTCTTCCTTATTCTTAGCCATCCCTTCTTTTTGCTTCTTCTGCTTCTTGGTTTCAGCTTCATCAATCAAAGCTGGCTTTACAAATGGAATCATTTCTTGATATCCTGGAAAAAATATTGACAAGTAATCAAGGATTATCACCAATAGGTGTAACTCCTGTGGATGGTTGAAGCATGAAGCATAAACAAACCAGGAGGCATGAATGGTTTGAGGGCATTGGGCACTCGAATCCCAGATTCTTCCTGATAAACCTCAAGGATAGCACAGATAACTCGAGTTGTGGCACACATGGTGGCATTCAGCATGTGCACATACTCTGTCTGGAAGCAAAACAGTAAAATAAAACACCAAGCCTGTTAGGGTGAAGACTTGTGAATAAGAAAATATATAGAGAAGTAAGAAACAAACTCTTCATGAATTCATAGTCTATTCAATAAATCTCATTCCAGTTCTTTCCATACAATAAAACTCTTAATCTTGAGGAAAAGATGAATGATATTATTCTCTCACCTGAGCTCCCATTTTCTTGGTTTGTCCAAAGCGAACCAAAAGTCTCCTTGCTTGATAGTCAGTGCAGTTACTACATGACACCAGTTCCCGATATGCTCCTAAAAAGTAGATTATTTCAAAACCATAAAAATTTCAACTGTATTCCAGGAAGCATGAAGTGCATGGATCAATTCATAGCATGGAGGATTAAATTCGTGAGGAGAAAATAAGACACTAGCCATAAATAACAAGAAATAACTGCAATTAAAAGACTTGAAAAAATTACCATTGGTTACCAACTCTTCCCATTCCATGGATCCAATAGAAGATGGATGATGAATTTCTATTCTTAATAGAGGCAGTGCATTTACTCTAACGCCAAAGGAAAAACTCCCAAACATCCCATGTTAACTCGTGTAGTCCCAAATTATATTCTGGCAGTTTTTCTAGGTTCTTTTCACATGTAAACATTCATAACCTTATCCAACATCCATATAAACCTCTAATTTCAATACTTTTTTGCATGTCTATTAACTTTAATTAGACAAATAATTGGTGGCCATGACTACCACAGATTGTACAATGTCTGGATGGATTCCCTGCTTCAGGACAGGGGCCTTGTGAATGAATGTATGGATGAAAATAATTGGAAATGCTCACCCAGACTCCAACATCTCAATCAGAAAATTGACTCAGCTCGAAGAGAAACTGAAGACTGAGGAAAAAGTCTAGAGTTTTTTAAATGCCCCATATGGGTCAACTTAAGTTGCCATGCATGTCTGAAACTGACCACTCAGGTCATTACTTTTTCCAATGATGAGTCTCTCAAACTAAAATTCTAATTACCACCTCTACTGCATAAACCCTGATGTTTGGCAAGACCCTACATAATAAAGTCAAGTGTACTCATGTAGTTAGTACCATAAGTGCACATGGGCTAAAACCACATACAAACAGTTTAACCCTTTCCATGCCAAAACTTTTTGTAGTGCATGAGTTCATTGCTGCCAGAACTGTTTCCTACACTGCAGATTTTACATGCTCTGTAAAATGCTTATATCTCTGGAGCTCTCAAAGATAACTGAATGTGGCTTGTTTTTTTTTTTTCCCATGCACCAATAAATGAATTCCACTTCTAACTATGTACTAAGTATTCCAGGTCTGAAAAACTTATGGTGAACACCATGGCATGGAAAGGGTTAAGAAAGGCTGCAATACTACTGAATTGACAATTCAGCAAGACTAAATGAACGACTTCTGAGCACTATGAAATAGTGACTATGTTGTATTTACTGGGCTTATGGAACCATACAAAGTGAATCCTATGATAGTTTAATGCCTTGATTTTGAAAGGGGAATAAATGTCACAACCTTCAGATGAGAGTTCCTTAATAATAAAAAAACATTCATGGAAATGTAACTCTGCTGAACAAGGCAAGGAGTACAATAGTCTCTCCTTTGCCTGAGGTGTAATAGACACATGGGTCTCAAATTCTCCATAAGTTCCATACCTACATGAAGGGAACAGAAAGCACTTGTCAATTTTGCTCTCTAAGCACTTGCTGAGTTCAAATATGCCATGCCATGTAGATAAGTTTTCAATTTTATGATCACACCATGCTGACTGATATCTACATCAGTAAATGCATTTTTTGAAGGCAAATCATAAGGCCAAGGAAGTCTCAAGACTATATGAGTTGGCATGTCCTTCACAATCCAAGATTTGCTCATAGACCCTAAGGAATCAAACTTACAAGTCTTCAAAATGGCCTAAAGCAGTGGTGCACAACCTTTTCCCCAGGATCTGCAGCCCTTGAACATGAGCCAAATATAAATATGAATCTTTAGAGATCAGAGGCATCCAAGGGGCCACAAAAAAAGGTTTCTGTGGGCCGCATGTGGCCCACGGCCCACAAGTTGTGCATCACTGGTCTAGAGCATATGATCACTGAGACATATGAGGATAGCTACTTCAGAGTGGCCTCTTTCAAACATCATGATAGTAGCCCAACAGGAGTCAAAATTGAAAGTAATGTCCACATAAAGCAGTTTTTTATGTGAGTATTTGTCAAGTGGTCAATTTGATAATGTAGTTTAAGCCCTAATTTATGGGTGACTGGTTGGAGTAGTATGGTGGGAAGTAACAAATTAAAGAGTTTGCAAAGGTCTTTTGCACAACTAATTCATGAGGAATTGTCATAGAACATCTCCATCAGTTCCAGCTGGCAATTAATGTCACATTATCCTCTCCCACCCAAAAGTGCAAACCCTCCTGACTTGGAGCTACCAAGAATGAATGAATCAGACTGCTCTTGACATACGAGATCCAGGGAACCAGGCTTCTATGTCACATTTCTTGGCAGCTGCATTGTTGAGCTCTCCTGAGACGATGTTCACAATCCGATACGGAAGTTCCAGAGCTTGACAGAACTCTTCTGCATTCCCTAGCATCTCATCCATCATCTTCCATGACAGACCATCATGTGGTGATGTTAGACAGAACTGCTCCACCTGGAGAACATTACTGCACGGTAGTGCTCAGATCTGAAGATGAAATGGCCCCAGCACTTTTTGGCAGTCTTTTCACCCACAAATACAACTAATAATGGATGAATAAGGAAATAGGTTACATGAGTAATGAATTAAATGGCAAAATAATACAAAAGTTCCATGAGGAATTGCAGGGGTTTCATATCTGCCTATTTTTTAGCAGCCATGGACCATGGAGATGAGGTTGGGCTTCATACATTCTAAGGATGGATTGAGCTTTGCCTACATGGAGTCCACAAGGTTGATGTCAAGAAAGGGAGACAACATGGCATAAGTGCACTGATGTAATAATTTGATCTTAGTCAACTTGTTGACAAGGAAATCATATCTGATCTTATGCTCTGCCAAAAATATAGGCTACTTTTACTACTCCTTCCAAAATTTGTACCTATGCTTAAGCACAGGATGTGTTTCAAGCAGCATCTCCTGTTAGCAGAACTTGTGCCATCTAAGAAAACTTGTCTGAGTTTTATCATCCAATGAAATTTTATTTGTAGCACCCACCCACTCACCCAGACGAAGGAAGGAACTTGGGTATATCTGCAATCAGGACAGTCAAAAGGTTTTGGAGCCAATATTGAGGAACCATGTGAAAATTTAAATAGTTTGGGACCTTTTCAAATTGATGGACTCGAAAGATCCCACGTGTGTCTCGGCCATGAGAGCCAACTTCCTGTCGGAAGCAGGTAGATATCCCTGCATATCGGATTGGAAGAGCTGCCTCTGGGATCCATTCATCTCGATGGAATGCAGCAATTGGCTGTTCGGATGTTGCAATCAGATATTTCTCCTCAGATCCTACAATGGCATCCCCTTCTCCTTTCTCAGAACTCTTCCCTGTGACCTGGATTGAAGTTCAAGAGGACTCAAAATATGGTATGTAAAGAAATGATTTCAAACAACACAGAGCAAAAAAAAAAGCACAGGTATTTAATACACTATACACTTGGGCTTCAATGAGAAATTTTTTAATCTATTCACATCCTATCATTTACCAGTTGAAATATGACATAAGTCATTTAAAATGGTCAATTCATTGATGACATACTAGTATGCCACTGGAAATGGATGGGTTACACAAGGTAACTTTTCATAAAATTGTAAGAAATTACAATAAAGACCAACCCATCTATTTCCAACAGAATACTAGTATATCACTGAATGCTAATGGGTCAAACATTCATTGGCATTGTGTCTTACTCTGGTAAAAAAAAAAAAAAAAAAAAAAAAAAAAAGAAAAAATTTCATAAAAAAACCANNAAAAAAAAAAAAAAAAAAAAAAAAAAAAAAAAAGAAGTAAAAATTTCATAAAAGAAGCAGGAGAAAACTGAATCACAATGCATTTCAATGCACAACCAAAAAACTGGTACTTGTAACAGGTCATACCTTGTAAAGTTCTTCATCAAATTGTGAGAGCTGGGCTACTTCCTGCATGACCTCCTTCCTCATGAAAAATGGAGTGTAGATAGGTTTGTATGACTTTGTATGCAACAACTGAAGGGCTAACTGGACGATGGCTTGCTCCAGAAACACAGCTGGACCCTGTGGAGAAAGACCGGCCCAATCACTTACTGTTGAAATTGTAGAAAAAAGAACAATATGAAATGTTCACATAAAATCATGGATAACTATGAAAACAGCAAATAATACTCACATGAAACTAGAAGAGATAACTTCCAAAATGAGATCAAATCTTTGTATACATGCAGATAAAAGTTAGTGAAAGTCTTATTTCTCTTTAGGTTTATCCATATACTATTGTGGACAAGAATTTCAGGGTGGAAAATAAGGGAAGCCAAAAGCTAATGATGTAAGGAGGCCTTTTATGCAATAATACTTCCAGTGAAAACCCTCTCTGCACTTGCGACACCAAAATTTAAGTGTTTCAACAACATATAAGAATATGATGTTGAAAGCTGAAATGGAAACACAGTGCACAAAGAATATCAAGGATGCATGCCGAGAATGGAAATAAAAATACTTAGTTCTGGGTGGCTTGAAAATTACATTCTTATGCCCTTATCTAGGCCTTATGCATAGAAAGTACATGTAGGTGTGAATTGATCTGAAGTAACCTCATTAAGATTTGGATTCATTGAGGAGGGACTAAAGGGGAGAGGGAGTCAAACATACCAAGAGATAGTAGCCCCTGCCACCTGCAGTTACACTTCCTCTTTCTCCATCCATTCCATCTATCATGTGAATAAGGTCTACATGGGAGTACTTCTTTTCCATCTCTACATTTCCCCACTTCTTCTCCACCCTATTATTTTCCTGGGAGAACAGCAACAAAGAATTGATTCTCAAGGCCTTAAATGAAATGTCAATGCCAGAAATCACTCACTTCATCATTACTAATTGGAACAGATGGGTCAAGGATGTTTCCAATTTCACGAAGTGCAGAATTTCTACTAGCTTCTGCTACAGCAAGGGCTTGAGTATTATGATCCATCTCTGAATCTATCATAAGTCGCACTTTCTTGATCTGATTCACACTGAGACTTTTCAACTGCTCAGAAGTAATATTTTCAAGGGATGCAATTAGAGATTCTGGTACTGGTTCGCCTTCATCACCATGTGGTTCCTTCTTCTGCAAGACAAGTATGGGATCACTAGTAGGATGACCCCTAAAGCTGAATGAAAATTGAACTCACGTTGAATCTTACCTTCATCTTTTCTCCAATTTCCTTGCTGCACAAGTTCTTCAGTTTGTTCAGATTGTCAGCCTTGTGCCTCACTATAAATGAAGAGATTGTGATTGTCAGACAGTTCCTAAGTTACTGTTCCACCAGAAGTTCCAAAGTTACCAGACTCCAAGTAACAACAAATTAGACCCCATATCTTACAGACAGCTGAGAACAGAAACTTCATCATTGCCTTATTTCTATGGCAATTGCAGCCAAAAATGTTTATTTTCTATCATGGGTGAAGTAAATTAAAGCTATTTATGCTACATTGCTGACATATCAGAACTTGGACAGTAACATTGACTCCCTTATCTCCAAAATTCTGCATGATTTGATTTTACCTAGAACTGCCAGTCCTTCATGAATAAAAGCAAAGAGGGTCACCTTTCTTCATATCAAATGCCATTTCTTGCTGCTCAAAATAAAAATGGTTTCAGGAAATTTAGAGCATCACTTATTCAAAACAGAATTGCTACTAACATTAAATATTTGTTCATGGTTATGGCTACCACCAATATTAACATTACTTAAACAGAATTACACAAAATAAGTGAACAAAACATACCATTTGGATTGATCAGACCTTGCACACAAAAAACTCATTTGGTATTATATTTGTAAAGAAAAATAACTTTTAAATTTACCACTATTTTTTTTAAAGGAAAAATAAAGTAAATTGAGTAATTAAAAAAAATACTTTCCAGTCAAAGAATGAATGTTAAAATTACACCTCCATGTGGGTAATTGCAAGAAATTCGTTCAATCTCTGCCAGAATGGCTGCTTTCCCTTCTTCAAATATACCAATTGCCATTCAGTAGAGGGGGGAATCTGGGATCTGCTTTTGTAGGTCCCTTGGGAAAGACAGACTTGGGACAGAATTCATCTATGAAAAGAACAAAGGCATTACACCAACATTGTGTAAGATTTTCCCCCTCCACCTTGATTCTTCAAAGAGAGACATGGGGGTTTTTTTTTTGCTCCCAGGGTTTGGGGGCAATAAAGGGAAAGAGACCATAAATACTTCTTTTTTTTCTTCAGGAATATGAATCTGAGACAGAAAAAAAATCATTCTCCCAGAGCTTTTCTACTTCATCTCTAGTACTTGAAAGCCAAGATTTACTAGATGACAGTGGCTCTGTGGTCCAGAGAATGTGACCATGTTAACAAGAACTACTAAGTCGGTTTGGATTAAATTGGACTTTCCTATATTGGTTCTTTGAAGTTTGTGCTGGGACTAATTGTTTTGTTCATATCAAGGAGAGGGCTGGAAAATTGACATCCACACAATTGAGAGTTATGAGAGTTAGAATATGAAATGGAACATGGCATCTCCAGTCCAGATACACATGTTTCTTGGCTCTCAACCTCAATTTAAAATTATAAATTTAAAAGATCTGAGAAAGAAACTACCAAGCAATTAAAAAGAAACCATTACCAAGAGAAGCACAAGGTGTGATCAAAAAGTTTCAGAACTGGTTCTGTAATGTCTATTTTTTTTTTACACACAGATGCCATTTCCCTCATGCATATAGAGTTTGGTATTGGGGGTACATGGGCAAAATTATGACCTACTTTTCATTTGAAAATTGTCAGAAATTTTTTTTAGAAAAACTGTTTGATCAACTTGGCAAAAATATGTGACAAACCTTATAAAAGCACTAGAGTATACTCATAACAAAAAAGTTAAGTCCAAGGTATTTTGGGGGAAAAATAGTTTTACAACGGTTTGTATCAATCATTCCAGAGCTGCCCTTTAATGGGAGTGAGAAGGTACAAAAGGCAAATAACCACACCAATTCTATGAGGGAGGGAGACTATCAAGACTTACATTTCCTCCACTCATTATCTTCAACAACAACAGCATCTACCAAGTCAACTTTGGCATATCTCTTTCTCTGATTCTCCCTGATCTTTTCAGGGTCACCTCCCTTGTCAGACCGAAATTGATCCAATTCCAACACCATCTTTCCTTCAAACTATTGAGACAATTTTCGTGAGAGAAGGGTATCAATCCTTGTTTCAAAACAATCCTACAAATGGGAAAAAAATTCATTATGACAGCTCAAAAGAAAGGAGAAATCAAGTATGTTAGGCCTATGAGATGGAGGATCACTTTTTTGCATGAATGTTTACCTAGCCTAATAATAGGGTAACCTTCAACTAGGGATGTGCATAATGATACCCATAGGCTGTTGGTAGCCAGAATGTAAAAATTTGAGGCTCAACTTTTTCTGCAACTCCCTTGTTGTGAGTCTGCTCCTAAACAATTTAAAAAAAAAGGATGCCAGTTCATCTATTCAACTTTCTCCATTTGTTATCATGTGAACCTTGTGGTTTTTCTGAACATCACATCTCAAATAAGAATGAAATATTTTGATGACATTTAAAAAGGTTTAGTCCAGGGATTTACACTGTTTCCAGATTGAATTTCTACCACTTTATAGGAGTACTTCCATCAACAGCAGGTAGTGACATCTTACCCATAGGTGGATCACAAGCTGAAGCAGAACGAACCACTGGTAAGTTGCATTTTCATCATTCTCCACTATAGGGAGTAATACAAATTCAATCTAGAAACAGTGTAAATATATGGATTTTTCAAATGTGAAGTATCAAAAATGACAGCGAATAAGCAATCTACACAATGCCCCTAGCCAAGTATGTCACTTGCATGCTTCAACTGATTGCAGGCAGTAGGCAGACTCAGTGAAGAAATTGATTGATTTTTCATATTTTCCATCTTGTGTTACAATGTTGATGAATTTTTGGGTTGTTTATTGATAATTGAATTTATGCTTTTCAGAAGACCAAATGTCAAATTCTCCATTAATTTGAGATGTCCTTTGCAAAAATAAAACATGCCTCACATGGTGTTTGGAGAAGATGTGAAAAAATAAACTCACATTTTTCTTTGAGACACACACTTTGAGATTCTCTCCCCCCCCCCTTGTCAGGAGTTTCAACCTAACCCCCACAACCTCATTTCAAGTTTGCTATGGCCCAAATTTTTCTCACAAGCCACCATTTTAAAGTTTCCACACCCAGATCAAGACTTAAACTTGGCAGGATGATAGGCTTATGAAGTCAATCCTACCAGCTAAAAATTGTCACAGCCCATCCAACAACCCCCTTCACTAGGATCACAACTTAAAGAGGTATCAATATAACCTCAAGACAAGTTCTGGAGCAATGACCCAGTGTTGGAGAAGCAATGGTATGCACATTTAGCTGTGTTTTGTAATTTGGGCAACCAAGATCCCAGGCAAGGGTATCCAGATATTTAATTACTCAATAAAAAAAAAGGCTTTGAAAAACAGGTCAGATTAAATTAATTTCTTCTTACTCAAACACAATGAAAATTTTTTTTAGAAGCCCTTGGCTAGATATTAGTATATCAATAGCTTCTAAAAAAATGGGTAGATATGGGAAGCAAATAAGGAAAGACTAGTTTTTCTAAGGATATAAGGTATATTTAAAAATACTTTGTCAGAAAAATTCCTCCTACTTGGAGAAAGTTTTTCTGACAAAGTTCAACTGAACAAATCTCATATACGAGAAGTACACAAATTAAGCTTAAAAAGTATATTTATTGATTAGATTACTGCGAAGTGACTGACTCAAGATCACTAGGAGAGTTCATTGAAGATTGCCTGCTTGAATGAGCCTACCAAGCATTTCAATAAGTCTAGCTGAAGTACTGACATAAAAAATGGTAGCAATCATGTTGAAAAACAGTTGCCATTCACTGTCAGAATTTCTTACACTCTCATTACTTTTTCTTGAGTTTCTTGGAGTGCCTAGGTTCATAAAATTGAATTTTGCCAATCAATAGTTCTCATTGATTAATTATATTAACTCTAAATTTTTTCAGCTCCATTCATACACATTCTGAGAATAAGACTTCTTCAAAAACGACCAGTGCTCCTCCAGACACTGACTGTTTGCATATACTTGTTATTGACCTACCAGGTCTCTCTGTGCACACTTCGTTCTACTCTTCACATGCCTCTCCTGCCATCCTGGCACCCTTCCTATGGTAGGCAAACAAGATCCAGATGCACATTCTATGATGGCATGAAAATTAAGAAGCCTTCAAGTCGGATAGTGGGCGAGGACATTTGACATACCTCCAACCGTTATCAGACCAAATCAATATCCATTGCAGCACAGGCTTGCAGGTTGGACCGACCCGTGCCGGTCTTCCTGGGTTACACTTCGGGAAAGTCAGTTGCTTTCGAAAATATACGAACCCGTTTCATTCAGGTTTGAAAGAAAATCGAAATCGTACGATATCAATCCGAATACAAAATCGGTTACGAAGTTAAAGTGGCATATGATATGATGGTAACTTGTTCGCACTAATTTTCCTCTCGAGTCGCGTGGCTGACTCAACCTACATGCTGACGAAAGCACAGGCGCACTACTAAGTGCGCACCTGAAAACCGGCATGGGTAGCCTGGGTTGTGACTGCCGAATCCAAAAGTGTTTCCCTCTTCTTTTCAGGCTTCTTCACTTACTTTACATTTTCATGTGAAGCTGTTCATTTCAATATTTAAAAAATCTATTAAATATGATAATCTGAAAATGATGTAACGTCTTAAACTACCTATTGGTTCTACAAGACAGCAATGATAAAGGCCGTCAGCATCTGTGGACAGAGGACTGGGCCATGTGGTGAGGTCAGAACCATGTGACCTGTTGCACGTGTCAAAGGGGTGATTAGAGCTTATTGGTCAATATGCGCTCTTGCCTGCAGATTTCATAGGAGGAAGCAGAAACGTGAAGTTGCCGAGAATGCATACTGTATTGATCCTTGGATCGGGTAGGATGTCGGGTCCTGTCATCGAGCATTTGCATAGGAAGGGCTACCAACTCCGCATCCGTAAGCAGCTTCGTGTGTGCATAACTACTGCCACTTTTCCATGTCATTTCTACAATCTTGGGAAATGCTTCTCGCTTCAGGGGCCAATGAATTCGTTTTTCTCTAGTGAACACAAGGAGTCCATCGTTCTTATATCCTTCATACAATTAACGTACCCCTGATCAAAATTCCTGCCAGAACCAGTTACCACCCAAATACCACCTAAAAACAAGCTAGCCCAACTATGAAATGGAACATGGTTCCAGCTGGTACGAAGATGGACTTGAGAGGTGGATCCACCTAGTATTGGTATGGAATAGGCTGGTGGGATCAGCTGCTATGTGAATGTAATAAGATGAATCTAACTGGAATGACTATATAATAGAACTCAATATTTGTAGTTCATTGGTGTTTTAAATATTAATGGAAAATGGAATCCAGTTGGAAGGGAATTGGTACTTTTAATCTCAGTTGAAGTAAATGCCTAGTTTCCAAAGTTCTGAGGTTCCAGAGTATAAAAAGTGGCCTTTAATAGACAATCACAAATGAGAAGTTACATGAAAGACATTCCAATAAAAGAAAATACAAAGTACATAGGAGAATTTTTTACATCACTTTGGTAGTGTAAAATGATTGAAATAAATAATTATATGTGAGGCAAGAAAATAATTGAGCCTGCAAGTGTCATGACTGTCAGAGTCCATCCCAAGTCTCTTATTTTTTCAGAAATCCAATGGTTCACTCTGCTTACATTCTTTCTCAGTTGTTCTTGTCATCTCAGGGTAACTCCACTGGAGTCATCATTGATATGCATCTAACATGACTAATGGCTGTGTTCATGATAGACTTATTTCTCACATGACTCTAATATGTAAATTTGCTGATGTGTAATGATGATGGATGGTAGAGATATTTTTGGTTTGGGTGCCTTGCTGGAAGTTGGGCTTCATCATCCTGAAATGGAATATTGTACCAGAGTCCCAGCACCCACAATGCGGCAAGCTGCTTTTTTGACAAACATAGATGGCAAAATCCTCCACATTTCTCTGTTTTTCTGCTGGCATAGAGACTTCATCTTTCAGACATATCTAACAAGGGAAGCAAAGTGAACATTAAATCAGTCTTTCTATTACTACAAGGTAAAATTCAGTATTTCACACAGTAAGGGGACAGAAACAACCTCCAAGCAATGGGGCCTGTGCCTCAGGCCAGCATTCTTCATGTTGAGCATGCTCTTCCCAAGGCATGTCACTAGGTAGCCATCTTACAAAAAACATTTTGTCATTATCCCTGCATTTCTTCTCTTAGAATCTTTGTACAGGGTAGGCCAAAAAAAAAAAAGATCACAGAAAATTAGTATATTTTTTTCATTTCAGCGCAACATTTGGATAATTATAATGCCTCAATATTCTGTTGAGGAGCATGTATGGATTGTCAAACACTATTTTTGAAGCTATGGATCAGGTCAAATACAGTTCAAATTTTTGTATAAATAAATAAAGTCATCCTTAATTATATTGTAGTTTCAGTTACCTTTTTTTTGGCCCACCCTGTACATCTGCAATGGGAACAATGGCTTTCACATTGTCGGAATATCAGATCAAGGCATACCTATTTCAGCCATTCACCAATGGATGCATTTTGAAGAACACAAACCCGTAAATTTACTTTCGTGTTCCTCGTGTCATTTTTTAATTAGGGAAATTCCTAAGTGAAAGAAAATTATTGTGCATCATTTGAAACCTTATTATTACAGACCTTGGAGAAAAAAAAAGTACTTGTGCCATGGCCAAATAATTTTCCTTTTTGCTGGCCTGGAAGGTTTTTCTTTCTTGATCAGAGTTATTGGGGCTGCCGATGGATTCAACTACGATCGATCGCGAAGTAGTGAGCTGGAGAGAACCAGAGTCCAATTCGACGCGAGCTCGATAGGACGCATGACTGAAGGCAGTGAAGTGGACAAGAGGGGCGGAATACCGGTTAGGAAGGAAGAAATGGAATCGGGCAACCTACTTTTTCTCTCTCTCTCTCTCTCTCTCTCTCTCTTTGTTCTTATTCCTTCAGGCACTACAGTACCATTCCCTTGAAGGCTTACTACGCCGAGGATCTTGGAAACTTTTCTCCACATCTTTTCCATGGACTTTTTAATAATAAGTATCGAATATATACATTTTTGCGCTCATTTTAAATTCCCTTTTCGCCTTGCCTCCATCGCGCGATCATCCGCTCTCTTTTACCCGTAAAGATTGGCACTCCCCTTTGTCTTTTCTCCATTCCGAGATTGCGAAGCCATTCCCATTCCGAATCGCAGAAATCGGCGGGAAAAAACGAGTGCAAGGATAAAAGAGGAAATACATGCGCTAATCCATATCCACGAAACCAAACTTCGACCATCCTAATCAACTCCATTTTTCCTATCACACATCTACGGGTAATTTTCTCATCTTCAGTGGAAATTCCTGGGAACTGTTGGAACTGTCAAAAGAGAGAAACCCTACCCATCCAGTTCCGCTCCGTACGACCCCTTCTCTAGAAGTAAGATATTACTGCACATCTCTCCCCTCTCACTCGGGGATTCCCCGATGGGTATTTTGCTTCCTTCGTGTAACTCCGAACGAGTTACGAGTTGTTTTAACTCATTAACAGACAAACCCGAGAATTTATCGGGTTGGTGTAGTCTTGTGGGAAATAGTTTAAACTCTCGCCAATGTTTGTCTCGTTCTATGAATGGTGACTCCCCGTTTTTCAGTGTACATTTTGGCGTATAGATATCGATAGTTAAGGTGGATTTTTGAACAGAGCACTATCGGATAATGCAGCTTTATTTACCGGATTTATAATGCATTATCTCTGAAATAAAGCTGCATTATCGGGTAGTGCTCTGTTCAAAAATCCACCCTTAACTTTGGATGTCGACGCTTAACTTAAGGGCGCGCGAATAAAACTTGCCGGTGAGGGGTACTATGTCGTCGGAAAACCTGCCGGTGAAGGGGTTGGAGGCTGACTAGAGTTAAAACTGAGACACTCATGAAGTGAAAGGGCGAGTAGGTGAAAGTTAGCCCCGAGGTCGTTACACCCCGAGGGAGTCGGTTCAGAGAGAACGCCCAGGGGTGTGTACGGCCGTGATAGAATCCTCCACTCCCGCGAGTTATGATGGCCTTTGGAATGCGCAATCTCTTCGTGTCTATTTGCACCCATCCCACGTGCTCCTGATCTGGCTTGATTCTTAATTAATAATTTTCTAGGTCAAATGTAGAAATAATGCATTCAAATGCGACAGGTACACACAGTTTACCATACTCGTGCCAGGGGAATGCCTCCTCGTTCCATTTTCTCGACGCGTGGCTGCAAGTGCATTTGTATATGATGCTCCTATTGCAAGTGATCTTATTTGGCAGCTATGTCAGGGTTACTCCAAGGAATATGCTACCACCGACTGCTTTTGGGTGGGAGGTTAGATTCCAAATGAGAAAAAAGGGATAGGAAGGTTTTGGGGCTCTCCCTAAAAAGGGCAACATATTGGCTTTCTACATCAAAATGCGGATATGAGACAGTAATGTGGAAGATGGAAATTTAAACACTTCATTAGGATATTAGATTGCTTCAAGAATTACGGGGGAGAAGGGTAAAAGAGTTGCTAGCGAATAGTTTAGAGCTGATTTTCAATAGGAATGAAGTGACTGAATTGGGGATGGCCCTTCACTAGTATCGCATGTCCATTTTTAGAAAGTTGGGACATTACTCACTACTCCTTCGTCACTGTCACTACATTATCACCCATTGAAAATATAATTAATAGTTCCTACATGCACAATTAACCACCTTGGAAAACGTTGGCATCCACCTGGCTGAACAATGTCGATAGGAGGTGGATTTGGAAACCGGTGGAGGAATCCCCCCCCGGGTGTATATTGAACAAGGTGGACATCATTTCAACAGGTGCATTGACACTAAAGAAGCATTCACTTGCTTCCCGATCCACTTGGAAAGTGGACGTTTTGTACGAGACATCTTGACATGTCTGGAATAGAGTGACACGATGTAAGCGGTTAAGCCATGACATGGGGTTGTCACGTTTGGCTTTCCTCATATCAGATGTGCATATCTTGAGAGTCCAGCATCCGACAGGCTTGCCTCATCTGGTTTTCCTCGTATAACTTTTGATGGTCATGCGGAGCAGCGTCAAATTTTGACTTACGCGTTGCACATGACCCTCACACATCGTTATTGGGTTAGGAAAACCTTTATTTGCAATTTATAATGGTAATTCTTGTTGATCGGACGTCAATGGTTGCCAATAAGATTAATCCGGCATTGACGTGAAATTTACATTTGGATTAATGCATTTGCACATGGATCTGTGCAAAATGGAACGCCTGTCGTTTGGCAAGGGCGTGATACACGGCTGTCGCATTCGACTTCCTTTAAGTGGAACGTTCCTTTATCCAGCATATCACATCTCAGTCCGTCATCCAACACAGCAACGCGTTTCAACTTCCCTTGTCGCATTTCAATTTCTTATTTCGATATTTGACTTCTAAAACTTATAAAATATTCGCGGATGTCCTTCGCTGAGTGATTGAAGGGCTTCTGAAGCAGAACCATTTCGAAATGCAGAACCGACGTAGTCTGACCTTTACAATCCCAAGACGAGTGCGTCTGCATGGGGCTGCACTTTCGGCTCATTTGTGAAGACTGACTCCAATGGAGGATCTGTCAAGTTTGTTAACCTCTAACCTGGGAATGACGGATTCATTCGTCATAGAAAAATTTCCCACAAAGGGGTTTGACAGATATTTCCATCGCGAGAAATCTCCCGCGTACATTTACTGGGTATGACGAGTGAGCTTATTGAAAAATCTTTCAAATAAAAGAAGAAAAACAAAATGAAATACAAAATCAGTCTATTTTACGGGAAAATTTCCAATCAGAGGCAAACCAGTGGAATGAAAACTCCCCACTTGAGAGGCTAAGCGCATTTGAGCTAGCAGAGAAGTTAATTATTGGCACAATATTCATACGAACAATAGTAAAAAACAGAAGCGCCTGTTTGGGAGCCATCCATTACAGATATGACATGCACGGACCGAATGAACTTCATTGTGCCGGTCTCCGCAGTAGCCGTATTCATCAGAAATGAATAACCACTTAGTGAAGTTCATGCTTATATGTTATCCTATTGGAGATGCTTCTTACTGCGACATGTTGCTATCTAGTAAGATAACTGCAGGCGATGGTTTTCACACTTTAATCTACTCCTTTGCTAAACAAACGGCAAAAATATCGGAAAAGCTCATTAAGGTGTTTTTACGCACTTTACCAGCAGTTTGCAGGAATGGTTTTCTCTTTTTTTTCCGTGGGTGTTTATTTAATGAGGACTTTATTTAAAACATGGATTTTTTCATAGTAAGTTTTATCCTTTATTCCTCTCATGCAAAGTAACAGTATTGAAATATTAGATCTGGTGCACAGAGTGTGTATCACGTAAAGCATAAGGGCCCCGACAAATGAGATATTCACATCCATCTGAAGCCATCAAATAACCAAGTGGAATTCTGCTGAAAAGTTAAACATCTACTCCCAGCTGGAACCAATGGGTACCAGCTATGAATACCAGCTGGATAGTAGCTGGAATTTTTAACTGGATCACCGTGTCACCAACACGAGTGCACCTGAAGCCACAATCAACATTTCATATCCATTTGTAGACTCGTCCAGGGGGACTAGGAGGCTGCACTACTCGCCATGTACCATCGTTCCAGTTATCACTGATACAAAAGCAGGACCATACCCTTATAGCATGTCTTCTCTATGCTGATCTGACTGGGGCCCAGTTTCATTCTACCATGCATTTTGCTCAGCCAGCTCCATGTCCTGTATTCTCAAATATTGAGTATGAAAAGGAAGCGTCCCCTCTCAGAAGTTGTCTTGTAAAAAAAAAATGCATGTGCAAGAGACTACCATATTATGCATGTTATGCTTGCATTTGATCCAATTCCCTTTGGATTTTAGAATATGACTGGAACGGAGCTCCATTATTGGGAGCATTATGTATCTGTTCGTAACATTCAAGTGAGTGCTCCTTTCCCTGGCACATGCCCAACTTACATCCTACATAGTCCTGACAGGAAAGTTGGATGGGGAAAGGGTTAAGCAGCATTTGAACTGTAAGCCATATATAGGTTCTCTCTCTGTGCAGTGAGTTCCACAGAGAAAGAATTAGCCAGCATACGGATCAAGTTCCCTGGCTCCTCAGTCATAACTGAGATAGTGGATGTATTGAGGGATCAACAAGCCATCAGGGAAAACATCAAGGAGAGCAGTTTGTGTGTTTGCCTCCTACCAAATGATTTTACAGCTGGCATTGCCAAGATGTGCATAGATGAAGCCAAACACTTTATCTCTGCTAGCTACATGGAACCAGACATAAAAGCCTTGGACCATCTGTGAGTCACCATGAGGCATTACATATTTATTGTTCAATTAGAGATGAGGTAAATCCTCAACGGTGCTAGCATGGGTTCATGTACTTTGCTCAATAGGGCAAAAGCAAAGAAGCTTGTGATTATGAATGAGGTGGGACTGGACCCTGGTCTTGATCACATCCTTGCACTGAAGACAATCATGAAAGCAAGAGAAGAAGGATGTGAAGTAGAGGAATTCATTTCATACTGTGGTGGGATTCCTGCTGTTTCATCTCTGGCACCTGGGAATCATCTCAGGTACAAGTTCTCCTGGAATCCAAAAGCTGCCTTATACAACACAAGACGCCCAGCTACATTTCAGCGTGATGGAGATGTATTATGATTGACTCATTCAGTGTTTTCCTTAGGTCTGTTATCATCTCAATGTTATTCACTCTCAACAGATAATAGAAGTGCCAGAAGGAGGGGCTCTTATGGATCATGCTGAGCCATTTCACTTAGCTGGCCTGAATTTGGAAGTTTTTCCAAACAGAAACAGCTTGGTGTACAAAAAGGAATATGGTCTTTCGTCAGATACCCGCACCCTCATCAGGGGAACTCTCAGATATTGTGGTTTTTCCAAGGGCATGAAGGCTCTCCAACATATTGGGCTCTTCAACCTCTCAACACCAAAAGAAATTATTTCTACTCAAATCACATGGGTAGGTAAGTGGATATACAGGGTGGGCCAAAAAAAACTTAGGTTATCTTAGGTTGGGTTAGCTTTACAGCGTAGTTTCTCAAGAGTTTGAAAATATTGCAATAACATCATAACATATTTATATAGAACATTTATCTAGCTTTCCATTGATGTCAAAAGATTTAAGATTATAATTTGTCATTCTGATGCAGTTGCACACAGTGCCACAGAAGTAGTGCTTGAAAAGTGCACGTAACAGTACCCCAACAAAATGTGCTCTGGGTGACATCCATTCCTTCGCTTATGGCGAGTAGGCAACCTCTGGCATGCACTAGCATGGCACTGACTTTTCCATCACCACCTCCTATACTCTTTCTCTAACTGCATGAAAGTCAAGTCATGAATCTTTATTCTGTTGACATCATTGGAAAGCTGAATGAATGTTCTATACAGAGGCGCTATTGCAATTTTAGCTAACTTTTGGGGACCAGTGCTGTGAATTAATAAAGATAACTGACGTTTTTTTTTGGCCCATCCTGTATATAGGTAGGGTGAAATGGCAAAATTCCAACACCTGAAGGTTAAGTTGAACTTACATTTGGGTAGTTGACTTGACTTCGAGGATTGTGCATTTAAAGGGAGTGAACACTTGAAATATAAAGATATGAGTTTTCAGATTTTTATCATATTATACTGTCATTTCATCTGGGTTCATAATGGTGGTCCTGCACTATTTCATTTTTATCTTCACCGGTTCAAGAAATTACTTTAACTCTTTGTGTCTCTATGTCCTCACATGTGGACAAACCTCTTTGAATTTTAAGCTGTTTTCAGTAGCGTTTTCACAGCTTTGCAGTATGTCATGTCACATATTGTTTTAAGTTTACAAGTGAATAATTTAATTAAATTTGAGCTAAGTTTTGGTGTGACAATGGTGCTGCAAGTGAATCAGAATAGTGCTATGGGTCTTTCTTTTTCTGCAAACAATGATTCAGCTGACCAAAATTTTAGAAATTTTTTAATGCTCTAATTGTTGTCACTTGTGTACAATTTTAGCATTGAGTTGTTTAAAATTGCATTTTTCTATAGTTGTTAATATTTATTGCAAGGTATCTTGGATTTTGAGGTAAAACCACAAATTTTCATGAATGGCGGGTTAAAATTTTAGTCATGAATGCCATTATCAAAATACTATTCTGACCTTGCCCTCATTATATTATTGGATATCTCTTGATTTGATTATTTGAAACTAATTTTTGTATCTTCTGGAAATGTCAGTGAATAATTTCCTTTTAATGGGGCTCTATGGGATTTGTGAGCAAAGCAATCCTGCACCTCAGAGGTTGAGTGTCCAAGAAAATGTTGGTATGTACTTTGGTTGGTTAGAAACATTACCATGGGACAACTCAAAACACCCCTCTGATTATACCCCCCCTCTCCCTTTACTCACACATCTGGTGCTATAGTTTTGCCATTTTACCCTACCTTCCCTGCAATTCAGTAAAATTTACCTTCTTCATTTGACTGGGCTCTCATTCTTTCCAGAGAAGATACATGTGTCTCCTCCATGACCTACCAGTTGAAACAACCCAGGAAGCTCTGGAATCACATCTGTTAACAATGCTTTCTGGAGATTCCAATCAGTTGGAGGTGGTTCATTCTCTGGGACTCACATCTGATGCCTCAGTTGTACCTGGACTCACTGCACTGGATACTTTGGCTGCACATCTTGAAAACCACTTGGCATATGGTTTGTTTAATGACAATGACAAACTGTTGGTTTTTCAGCAGGTTAGTTCATGGATCATGTTACAAACCCAGAAGAGGGAGAAAGGGACATGGTGGTCCTTTACATTGAAGCCAGAGGCAAAGGGAGGAAATTCCAATCCCATCTGATTGCTGAAGGTGATTCCAAATGGACAGCCATGGCCAAGACAGTTGGCATCTCTGTTGCCATTGCATCTGGACTTATCCTGGAAGGTGACATTCATCTAGCTACTTTAGAATCATTTGATCTGATCCCCAATGAGGCAAACTTTTTTTTGTAATCCACATAACATGCAGGGAAGGTCCAGGAAAGAGGAGTCATCAGACCCATCGCAGATGATGTTACTCAACCCATTTTGGAAGCTCTGAAATCTGAGGGAATCACCGTAACATCCAGTGAAGAATAATCCTTTTCATTGTTTTTCTTTTAACAAAATCCATTTTATTTCCATACTTTTCATCCATAAAACTAGTGTTAAAAGAGCTTCATAGCAGACTATCAATCAAACTCAAACATTATTTATCCAAGAAAAATGGCAAGAGAGAGACACTGGTTGACAGAAACCCATCTCTCACTCTTGGTTAGAGGAAAAAAATTATGATCCTCACTTTGATAAATAATAAGACCTCAAAAGGAATGACACATTATCACAGCACCAGCAGCAGTCGCAGGGAGAGGACGGAAGATGACAGTCACTTTACTTCTGGGGTAAAATTAGAGTTTCCACTTCTTCAAGAGCCCTGAGCCATATTTGGCCCAGTCTTCTCGTGTAATTTTGGACTGATCAAAAGCAGGACTGTTGGCAAGTACTGTAGCTCCAAGATAAGATGCATGGTACCGGTCAGGAGATGCATGAACCTAAAACCAAACATATAGTTGTAATGGTGGAATGGTACCTATGTAAAAGATTGTGTGGATGATGAAAATGTGCTGTACCTTTGGTGTGAGAGATGGTGGAGTGAGTTTGTCAACCTCCATTGTAAGACGCTCAGGGAAGCCAGGGATGAGAGTCACACCCCCAGCCAACACAATGTTACGGACCATCTCCTTTCGGAGATCCATGCCAACCTCGTGGACAGCCTTGGCCACACATTTATGTACACCAGGGTTGTCCATTCCCCATGCCTCTGGGTTGAATAGTCCCTCTGGAGACTGGAATCTTCCACTGTCCAACACCACTTCTCTGCATGAACAAAGATTTTTGTATTATCAAAAGCATCATGTTGGTAACTGTGATTGAATAATGAATTTGAAGAAGAAACTGACTTCCAGGGAGGAGCTCCATCATGGAAATATGGGGTGAGGTCAAGGATCCGCTGAAACTCGTGCGGACATTTGCGGAAACGGGCTAGTTCGGCGTTATAATGAGATGCAACATAGCAGAGATTCTCCAGAGCATAGCGAGCAACTAGGCGCTCTACTTCAGAACTAAGCCAGACATGTTTCTGATGAAGGAACTTAGTCAGATGATCGTGCATCTGCTCTCCTCCGTATGGAATTCTACTCACACCGCATTCAACTATGTATCCTGGAAAAAACAGGAATGACATTCTTGTAAAAATTGTATGATGTTATCCTTACAGGGAACCGTAATAACTTGTACAAACCTTGAGTGATTGGAACTATGTCCATTCGTTCCCCAATGTCCACCACGATCCCTGACTCAGCATTGTATGCATAGAGGGCAAGGACACTCTGATGAGTCACATTCACAGCACAGAAACCAAAAGTGTCTATCAAGAGAGTGAGAAGCAGTGCCTGGGCTTTGGAATTCAAGCTCCGAGGTACAGAAATCTGGAGCTCGTATCTCTTGGGATCCACAGCCAGAGTCCCTAATGCTCCTCTCAAAATGGCTTCAACACCCTTCATGTCCATGGAATACTGGAAAGAAACAGAATACAGAATAGGAAGAATTGGAGTTATGCCCATGGAGATTAGGGTGACCAAGAGTGGTACAAGCATGAGCAGGCTACCTTGTTAATCTTAGAAGAGGGGCGGATGGGGAAAGACAGAGAGTTAGATGACCTTGCTTGTGGTTGGTAGGCCTTGATGCCACTGACTTTGGTCCCAGACACTACTGATGGGAGGAACACTTGTGGCAAGGTGGCTACAGATAAAATAAGGCCCTCTGGTTATCTTATGCAAAAATAAACTTATTCTGAATCAAAGCTTTTCATTGAGAACTCCATGAAAACTACATTTTGTCATGGAAGGACTGGAGGCAAGAAAAAAGAGACTTACGATGATGAGCAAGGATCCCTGCTCGTGTTGAGGTGCTACCTAGATCAACAACTATGGTATTTTTAAAGAGTCTTGGCTCTTTAGGAATGTTCTCAGGAAGAACATATGTGGAAGAGAAATCTTCAACGATGTGACTGAGGAAGGCATCCCGCCATCTCTCTGTCTCTTTCTTGGATGGACAGCGTAGCACCAAGAAATGCCCCTTCTGTACATACAAATTTAAATTAGTGCAAGACGGTATCAGCAAGATGTGGACAAAATCGGATCTAAAATTTCAGAAGAATGTTGAATGAGAACTTACACCATCATCCACTCCCAGGACAGTGGAGAATATTGGCTTCTAGGGTAACAAGAAGACAATTCAAAATTTTGAGTGATATACACTGTAGGTTCAAAATAAATTGATCCAAAAGAAGAAAGATAGTTTAACTTACTCCATCCTTAACGTCAACCATGGTGTCATCAACGGAGTCCACTCGTCCACCCATCAACTGGAGAGTCATGCTAGGCTTCTCTGCTTGAGCCATCTGTTAGCAAAAAAGAATTTTTAAAGCATGCAGTATAGAGGAACAGAATGAGCCCTACATAACCTGTAGAGAAGCATATATAAACCTGGTAGTATGATAGATAGCCGTTGTGAAGCTTAAAGTAGCGCTTCTTCCAAGCATTCCAAAAGGTAGCCTTTCTTCGACCAGAAGGCAATTTCTCCAGATACCCCTCCAAGTTGGTGTAGGAAGAACCAGAAGATGTGGACCCATTCTGAGACTTCCCCCGAGGTATAGGGGTAGCATAAAGGCTTCCCAACAGCTTGCTCTGATATCACCATGAAACCAAATATCAAGTACAATTCTCAAAGAAGATATGAAAGCAATGCACTGGTGCTATGTGAAACTCACAGGATCCCAGGAAATGGTCGTCGGTCGTGCAAGCACTTTCTCTTTCCCGGCCTCTCCATTTTCAGTGAATTGAGAGATGATGGGCTCTATGGGTTCATCTATAATGCTCTTTGTGTCATCTAGGGCTGAGCATGAACCTGAGCCAGAGCTGTGGGATGTGGAATGGGGTAATACTTCTTCCATATTTTCATTCCCCACTTCTATCTTCACTCCATTCACTTTTGAGAGTCCCTCTACTTCAACTACCTTCACCCCATTCACCTTTGGTGCTTTTTCTCCTTCCTTCCTCACTCTCTCCTCCATGTGATCATCCTCTGTATCAGGATGTAGCACATAGTTGTGATCATTGATCATTATAAGGCATGATAGTGGCATTAAGCTTGATACAAGGGATCACTCAATTAAGCCTTGCCACATCATGTTCATGATAACCAATGAGCTTAGTGACATGACATGTTGCTCCTTACAACTTTCTGAGATTCCTATTCGAATGGCATCACTCTACTATCAAATTTTTTAATAAAAATATTCTGTTCTTTACAGATGCTGAAGCAACTTGTCCAGGATGGAAAGATCTAATAAAGGGGTGTCCAACTGGTGGCCTGCAGGTCAGATCTGACCGACCAATTCATTTTCTTCTGCCTGCAAATTCCTCTTTAACAGTTGATTTCGGAAAACTGCTGCAAATTTCACTTGTTTGCATTAAAAATGTGGTGTATGTGGTATGAGATTCATAAGTGAGGCCCCCAAACACACTTGAACCAAATAATTTGATCCCTGCCAAATTGAGTTGGACACCCCTGATCTAATATTATACCTTGAAGCCTCTCCTCCTGGATGGAAAATTCAATTAAATATCCAACTCAGACAACTAGCCTCTTGTCATCCAGGTTTAAAACTTTTTAGACTTGCCTTTCAAGCTTTAGCATGAACAATATCTAAACTTTCCATTCTGAGAGTGCTTCAGCACTGAAAGAAAAGTACATTATCAGAAAATGTTATGAGAGAGCAATGATATTTGTACAAGGATCTCAGGAAGTTGTAATGTCTTGCTGCTCATCAACCCACCATACCATGGCAAGACTAAAAAATTAATGAGTGACCACCATAGGCACTTTCCAATGCAACTTTCCACCTTATAACATGTATCACATGTACATGCAAACTCCAAAATTAGTGTAATCCTTCATGCCAGGTTCTACAAGTCCACAAAGTTCCATCTGCTACAATCCAGAGAGACAAGGCTGAGGAATCATTCTCAAGTTTGAAGATACAGACCAACTGAAAATGAGAAGTATTGCTTAACTTGCCTTACTCTGGGAGAATGCTTTTTTTTTGGCAAATTTCAATTACTCATCAAGTATTGAAAAGATTTACAAAGTACTTATCAAGACTACTAAGACTGACAGCAGAAAAATACCTATTGGTATCCATTACATGAATCAATCAAATTCCCTGAAGGTGACCAAATACTTTTAGGGCCTTAATTGCTGGTCCAAAAAGTACAGCTGGTATTTAAATTAAAAATTCAAAGGGTACTCTTATGAAGAAACTATCAAAATGACTTTTTAGGAGTAAAAAAGTATTTACTTGTTTGTGTGGGGTTCCACTGTTTGAGCTGCTCGTATTGGCACGAGTATAACAGGCTCTTCCTATGAACCAATTTGAACAAATTATATAGGTTGAAGTTTTGTATGCAATGGTGACTTCGTGCATTAAAAGCTGGCAAGAGTTTCTGTTGTTTTAGGCAGGTTCACGACCAGATGACTCTCATACTAAGACGGTGGAGGTTTATACAGGGGGCTCGAGTCCCTCGACTCCTCCAGGGCTGGTGTTAGTGAGTAGAATAGGCGACTGCCACCGAAATTCTCGTCTATCCCCTCTACCCTCGCTTGTCACTCAGCTATATAAATTTTTACCATATAATAGCCCCCCCCCCCCCATAAAAAAAAAACATCCTGCATATATACGCCGCTGGTATATTGAATGAATCTACCCGGAGATTATGTTTCACAGGCAGGTTTTACTTCCCAAAGTCTTGTTTCCTAAGCAAAGAGGCGTTATCCTCGATGATTCTTCTGTTTTGTACAGAAGAGTTTTGGACGTCAAGTCATATTACCTCGTAGGGTCGACGTGTATTGAGTGAAAGGAAGAAGTGATAAGTAAACTCACGAGGAAGCGATTTCTTGATGAGCGGCTGTGGTTGGGGCGCGGGTTGCTTCGATCTTCGAACGGGACCAGGCCGAGCTCGGCCTTGACCTTGAACTTGGACTTGACCTTGATCCTTAGAGCCGGCTTCGAACTGGCTCCTCAGCGCCTTGACGGAGGGAAGGAACTTGTTGGAATCTGGGAGTGGGAGGGAACCCTCAGCCAACTTCTTGATGTCCAGCTGCAGGGGGGAAAGGAAAAAGGAATTGGCTGAAACGAGAGGCAAGTCTTCGATCGATCTTCCCCCGTTCCTCCCTCCCATTAGTGATGACTCTCGGGATGCGCAAGTCCCGTAGGCTACCGTTCGCAGTTCACCATTTAGCGACAGAATAGGATGAAAGGAATCACCGATCCCATGTCGGTACGGACGGGAAGAGGCTCCATCACTCATGCAGAGGCATCGGACAGTGCACACGAGAGAGAGGGAGAAGGGAAAAAGCCGTAACAAAGGGAGATGGGGGTCTCGAAATTTTAACCATTCACCGGACCGTATCTCCCCTTCCTCTCGATGATCATCGAGCACGTCACCCCCGAGCAGTAGTCTACTCGGATATTTTGATATAGAACGGTGAAATCAGTGAAAGCTAGGCGTATATGGGCACGAGTGACAAAATCTGAAACGAGATACGAGTCCGACACGTCCGCAGCACCCTACCCAGGAGTTCCCACCGCCAACGTCTTATCTCCTATTACGTTAGTGCGTCTTCTTTTACTAGTCATCTGCGTCATGCAAGGAGAAGGAGAAGAAGAATGATCGAGGCACAATGTGACCCCGTCTTCCGAGAACGCTCGATCATCTACGATCCGAGAAGATCTCGTGGGAAAAAGAGATCCGATGAGAATGGGCACCTTGTGGACGGAAGGAGCGTTCCTCTGTCGAATGGTCTCGTGATACACTTCCACCAGTCGATCCTTCTGCACCTTCTCTTCCTTCACAATCGCCACCCCTGCGACGAAATCCCACGTACGAATCACGTTCCCACGAGAACTCGCGACGGACAAAGGACAAAAGGTCCACCTTCGGAGTGGATCCCCGACGAGCTGGTCGTGGATCCCGTCTCCTCCGACGACCCTTCGTTCGAATCCATCCTCTTCCGATGCCCCCTGTTGTTTTTGAGAGCGCTGTTGTGAAGGGGGGAGGGTGTGGGTCCCGGGTCTTTTCCCCTGTCGTTGTCAGATGCCGATTCTTCGTCTTCGGGTTCCTCCAAGATCACCTCCAGTCCTGTATCGATCGTGCAGTCTCGGTATGAGAGTAACGAAGGCAGAAAAGTCCCGGTTCGATAGTGGATCTTTCGATAAAAAGGGATTTCGTTTTACCATTTCTCTTACGTACCTCGATCGAGATTTATTTTCTTCTTAAAAGTTAACCACTTGATCCTTTCTTCACGTATAAAGAAATACGTGATGAAGGGATAAAAACGTGTAAGTGTTGGAGGGAAAGTGAAGTGCAGAGGGGTAAGGTAATCCGAAATAAGTCCGGAGGAATTCATTCAAAGGCGACTATGAAGCACGTGAGCGATAGCGATGCAACGTCATGGTGACCGACATTTCAATCGATTTTTCGAGATATCGAGTAAAGCAACGACGTCACAGTTCCCAAACGTGCGTGAGCATCGAGCGAGATGAATCAACCCTTTTCATGGGTGGTGATGGCGATTCGCTGTCTGAATTGAGCTTACACGACAGTAAAAATAAAAAATATTTTCTTTCCCGATCCTACTCAACTTCAACCCGAGTCAAATACGTTGAGCCACAAAGCTATTTTCTTTCTTTCCCCCCCCCCCCAGGGGAATACGTGTTTTTGCGTCGTTTTCTGCGCATCTCTTGCACAAAGGACGTGACGCAGCAACGGTTCCCGAGGTTCGGAATGTCCGTGGGTGGATTGCATGAAACTGACTTTAGCCTAATGGAGCTTTAAACCTCCTTTAGCGGAGTTAAAGGAGGTTTAATCCTTTTATAGCGGCGCTTAAGGAAGTTTTTTTTTATAGCTCCATTAGACTAAAGTCAGTTTCATTTAGTCCACCCCCGTATCTTTTCAAAGAAAATGTCGGCTTTCCACCGGAGTAACAACAATATGACTTCACTCATCGACTACACGTTGAAAAACTTAAGACCTGCTTAAGACAGTCATTCCGCAATTCGCAAGTGAGCCAAGCCCGTCAAACTGGGATCACATTACACAGTGGGGAACCGGAAGATATCCATTAACTTTCCTCGTCCGACCGCCGTTGCCGATTGCACGTTCTAATTCAAAATTAGGCATAAAAAGTCCGTTTCGGCATGAATCTTGCCATAAAATTAACTCAGCCGATATCTTGGTCGTACGCGTCAGGACATCAATTTTCGCAGGGAATGGGGTCGAGTAATCGTACAACATCGAAAGTGGTGCGACACATACGGGACGAGAATACGAGCGGCCTCTTTCTTTTATTCAAAGAAGTCCCACAAAAAAATTGCTCCTGAGCCACACTCCTGCACAAGTAGGAGAAACGAGCAGTTCTGCCGTCTCCCTAGACATGCATGAGTGCATGAATGCATGCATGCATGGGGGATAGATTCCGAAGTGGAACAGAAGGAAAAAGAAGCAGGGAAAGGGGATCCAGAAAGCAACAAGTGGATGATGGTAGTGGTAGTTCACCACTGTCGAAAATCTCTCCAGATCCAGCCTTGAGAAATTCAATACGGCTCGGCCGACAACGACCTAAAAGCGCGACTGGTGTCCCTCTGAGGCATCGAATCCATAATACTCATGAACCATCACCGGTGAAATGAAAGAAGCGGGTATGACAAAAATTGAGAACCGGCCGGTGACCTCTAGAAAGTCAATCTCGAAAGATTAATGTCCATGGAACATTCATGACCATTGACCGCAATATTCACCCAAGAGAGGACTGGGAGGGGGGTATTAAAAAGAAAAAGAACTACGACGAAGATTTTCAACGTATCGCGTCGTTACCTTTTCATCAGAACCAGCATGTAAGATCCGCAAAATAAAAAAAAAAATGGGGCAAAATTATTAGGAAAGGTTCGTAATCGGGAAATTTAAATTGCGGCTGTGGAAAAGGGATAAAAATGAATTACATAGTCCTAGCTCAATGATAATGGTTTGAACTTGCAGAATGATTGATGAAATCCTCTGTCTGTCTGCGTCGCCTACGTTCGGAAGAGGGTGAACGTAATTACCCGAATGTGGGGGTAATGGTGTTTTCATGTACTGTACCGGTACTCTACACCACACGTGTGCAGCGAGTGAAAGAGGCAGTATTAGCGTGTTCAGTGAACCTTGTAGTGGAAAAATGGGGCTGGGGATTCGAGAGGACCTCGGGCCATGACCTCTTCGGCATAAAAAAGAAGGGAGGAGGAGTTAGAAGAGGAGGAAAATAAGTGGTGAAAACGCACTCAACTGCTACAATGACTATCCGACTGAATCCTTTGCTCGAGAGAAAGAGAGAAGAGCAAAACCTGAACGTACAGGGCAGGAGGAGAGGCACCGACGAAGACTACCGTAGCACTGTTCGACATCCCTCTCCTTATCGCAACTATGACCTTTTCGTTTTCTCCGTACGAAGGGGAAGAGGAACGAACACTACGAAGCAAAAAGTTCGAGATAAAAAAAAAAATAGCGTTGCTCGGTTTCGGTACTTCGATAGGAGCTCGGCCGGATCGGGGGACCGAAACGGACTCGATTAGAATGATGTCGTAAAACTACATCGTAAAATGTTAAAAGAGGATGAGGGGAAAAAAAGCAGTGGAGTGTGACCCGAGGACGCGGGACCGACGCGGATGATCCTCGTTTTTCATTCCTCCCGAGGAGAGAAGAGAAAAACTGACCGATGTCGTCGTTGAGAGAGCTGCGAGCGGGTTCGCTGTCGCCGAGTCCCTCGTCTAGTCCCTCGTCTTCTCCTTCCTCTTCTCCTCCCCCACCCTCGCCATCGCTTCCGTAATCTGTAAAGCGTAAAGCCCTTTATGGTTCATATCATGCGAAGAGTCACGAACATGAATCACCATGAATGGGATGAGAGGGGGATGAAGAGGATAAAATGATGAGCTTCGGAAGAAAGAGGTAGGTCTCGCCGAGCAGATGTCTGCGGTTTCGCCATGCGGGAGGGAGGGGGAAAAACATTCACCTCCCTCGATGAGTACCATTAGCATTTACACTTCGCTACGCCATGATACGTCCCCGCCGTTCCCCGTTCTCTCTACGTGGATTTCCCTATGGCTTTCCTCGTAAAACTCGTAAACCTCGTAAAACGTAGTCGATGATGGAATCCCATTCCGATCCGACGAGAGGGAGACCCGAGGGTCAACAGCCCGACTACGTTCTGCATAGTCATGCACTCACTCGATGCCCCTTCCTCATAGCTTCCACGTAACTGAAGCGTACGTGCTCCATTTTCTCCCTTTCCCCGTATGAAAAAAATGATACTGCGGGGCAGGTATGCTGGGGGAAATAGGAAGGAGCAGTTCGTGAATGCGGTCGAGGGGAACCGCAAAAATATGCTTCCCTTCGACTCGAACCGGCACGAGTGTGAGAGAAAGAAAGAAAAAAGAAACCCTAGTGTTCAGAGAGGCGAAGGCGAGTCCAACCATCCATAATACTCCCCGTTTCGGGGCGACGAACTCTCTCTGGTCTTCCCTGACCATGGGACTCAAATAAAAAAATATATATATATAAAAAAACCCGAGGGAGGAGAAAAAAAAAAAAAGCTAAAACAAACCTCCGAGCAATGGAAAGCGTATACGTTATGTCGGTGGCAAGGACTGTAGGATTAAGGAAGAGAGAATGGACTAGCCTGGAGGAGGCGTATGGGGGAGAGGATGAGTCCGTGGACAATCGTAGATGTGGGTGGCGGGACGAGGGACGTCGTAGTCTCCCTGCGACACGTTCGCATTTGCATAGATTCGCTCGATCTCGTTCTCCTCCTCGCCTCCAGCCCACTTCTTCGTCTTCTTGCTCGACGGTATCTCCACGTTCATGTACTTCGGCTCTTCGTCTTCGTCCTCTTGGCTTTTCCCGTTCGTCTTGTGGAGGAAGACCGGTTTCTCGTAGATGGCTTCTCCGGGCTCTTCTTCCTCTTCGTCTTCCTCATCGTGGACGTTCCTTCCCGTTCCCGGAAGGTTCTCGTACAAGTTCTCCGTCCCGCCGATCAAATTCTCGTATTCCGGTTCTCCATCGTGAACGCCGTTTGCGGGCACTGCCTGGAACACTTCCTCTTTCCCGTCGTCGCGAGTACGGTTACGGGGTTCGTCCCCTCGTTCGGGCTTGTCTTTCTCCTTTCCGGGTCCGGAGAAATTCACTCGGATCAACGGGGAATTGGTGGTGAAGGCCGCTCCAAACGAGGAGGGGACGGAGAGATCCGCATCGCCCACCCCCTTTGGGCTTTCCCTCGTGCTTTTCAACCAGGAAGAATTCTTCACCATGATGCCGGGATTCTGCTTCCGGAGATTCTTCACTCCCTCCAGGATCTCTTCGACGGAAGGCACACGAATGACGGGACGCCGAACTTCGTGGTTCAGACCCGACGAGAGACTCTGGGTCCGGCTCAGATACAGGCCGCGCGAAGACGCGGATTCCAATCCCTGGTTGTAACTCTGAGCCTTCTTCAGGCTCCCTCCGGGGAGGATGCCGATCTGCTGCTTGAAGAAAGTCAAATCCTCGTGCGTGATGTGCGAAGCGGGATTGGAATGGGAAGGGATTCGCAGGATGGGTTTCCTGGAAGGCACCGCCGGCACCGGCACCGTCACTCTCCGACCGCTGCTGCCGCTGCTACTGGTAGGAGCGGTGGCGGCCCTGTCACTGGGCTGATCCGTCTGAGTGGATGCAGTCGCCTTGGCCCTGCTCGGCCTGGCTGATTTCGGCTCCTCCTCCTTCTTTCCACTCCATTGCCTCTCCTTTTTCGTCTTGGTCTCTCCCACTCCGACGATGATTCGAGTTCGGGTCTTCTCTTCCTTGATCACCACCCTCCCGTTGTTACCGGTCTTCTTCATCTTCTCCGAGTCGCCCGGATTCGTGCAGCCATCGGGGTCCTCTCGTTTCGCTCGGTTCCTCAACGCGTGCTACGGGGCAAAACAGAGCACACACACACGTACAGTGTCGCCATTTCTCGGTCCCGTTCGAGGGCGAGACGGATCGTGGAAAAGCGGGGTCGTGTGGAAATCCTGCCATGCTCTGTCACGTGCGGCACAGATTATGCATGCGATACCGGAGACAGGGCGCGAACAGAGGCCAACAAGACCCGATTTCGGATTCGACATTCTAAGACGTCCCGATCTCTCTTCGGTCCTACGACTACATGGAAGCAAATGTTCCGACAGAGCTCACACGCCTCGTCGCGAACAAAGGAGAAGCAAACAAATGAAATGTTCTTTGTAGTAAAGAGAAAAAAAAAACTAATTAGACAGCGAGACGGTAGAGAAACTTATCAAATCGTTTGTCTTTGGGTCCCCTTTGTTTCTGCCCTGAGTAAATATGGGGGAAAAGAAAGGAAGATATGGAGAACCTTTTTCCACCATCGCTGGATTCGATCCCACATGATGAACAAAGAAAATTCTCTTTCGCTCGACGTCGAGGTAACCCGGTAACGCGCATGAAAATGTGTATCGCTATATAAGCATTGGCTATGTTTAAGGGGTTATTTATATAAAGATGTTTCGAGTAAAGAATGCGCATGCCTTCAGGATTCTGGGGATGGTAGAAGAGGGGAGGGGAGGGGGGGGAGGAGGAAACGGCCTCCTGGGGCTTGGAAACCCTCCATCTTTGTCTTCATCTCGGTCCCGTATCTTTTCCTCACCATCCTTCTCTATTTAAATATTGTTATTACTCGCTCGTTAGCCTCTCGCTGCCGTCCATTTAATCGCGATCGAAAGGAGAAAGACCAGTCGGTCAGAACGACGCGGCGGAGCATTATGGACTTCCCTCTGACGAACGAGGAAAGGGCTAAATCGATGATGACGTCGCGAAATTCCTTCGACAAAAAAAAGGGGCACGCGTGGAATAAGAACGCGAGATTCCTATGCCTCGAGCTTTAATATCGACGGAAAAGAAGAAAATCGTATGGAATGCTCGGGAGCAGGAAACGAGAGAAAATGATGATTACTTCCTCCTTTTCGGATGGGAAAGAATTTCGGTCGAAGGAGTCGATCACGTTTCGCGGTGACGAAGGAAGGAGGAAGAGAGAGAAAAAAAAGGAAAACCACCAGTCTCTCGAATCTTCGGAGGCGGTTCCCCTGTTTACAGAGTTGTTGATTACTTCCCCGTCGGAAAGGAGAGAGGAAGTCAACGTCCGGAGGGGATAAATGGCCGGTGACCGTGAAGAAGCTTTTCTCGTCGAAGGATGAGAGAAGCATTCCGCTCCCTTCCCTTTCCTCTCGTCCCAGGCCATACCCGACCAGTAAAACGTAACGGGACGGAAGCAGGAAATTTCCGCTCCGCTTCACCTTAGCGATGCCACCCCGCTGCCATCTCGACTCGCGACTCGCAACTACCGAGTTTTCGCCTTTCTCGAAAGCTGTCGCTGCTTCCCGACGTCGGTCGCTGCCGCACGGCACGCCGATTACGACTCTTTCCCGGTCGTTTTTGCGCAAGATACCGACTCTCTCCGAGAATAATAATGAGAACGATCTCGAAGGCTCGATCCGGACCACGGACCGAAAGGAAAGAAGGCAAAGCATCTGTGTACGACCCATATCCATATCTCCACACCTGTTTACATCCGTATCACCGTATCGTCACTCGGAGATTGCACGTATGGGAACATGCAAAGCGTGAATTCGTGCATCGGGATAAAAAAAAAACATTTACGATATGCAGAGGCACACGTACATATAACGCCTCAGAAGCAATATCGACTTCTTCCGACCCAGCCAGAGGATTTGGCACGCGTGAGTCGACCCAGGTCATACGAGGTTAAACGACGCTAGCTTCATGGAAACGATATTCCTTTATTAATCGAGACGCCGTCGCGAGAGGTTCTCGCGAAGACTTCGAAGTGACGTCCGGACGTAACATCGCGGCGACGGGAAGCGAAACCGTTATACCGTCCGTACGAAATCCTTCACGGTTCCATTTTCTGACTGCGGATTCGTAGCGGACCGGAATGAAGCTAAAAACCTGCGGATGGGGAAATCGTATTCGAGCACCTCTGCGCTCTCGCGTCGATCCATGAGAGGTCTGCCGTCGGAAGAATGAAAACCACGCAACATGTAGACGTCTTGTTTTTCGTTTCTTGTGGGTGATTTCACTAATGCGATTTGAATTTCGTGCAAGGTCCGAGTCACAGGAAACGAGATGTTTCCAGGTTTTATTTTTTTAAACGTAGGTGTAGGACGCGAATGTGACTCCTATCAAAACCGACTACCGAAGTGCTTTTCGCGTACGCAATCGCGACCACCGTAATCGATTTTGCGTAGTCGACTTTACTACCATAGTGGTTTTTGCATCCGCCAGTTCTACTACGATAGACTCACGACGGTACTTACGTCGGTGCACGAAAAATCTTAAAACGTCCACGCAAAAATGATGAGGAACGATTCTCATACGGCAGGGGTGTGAAACATACGGCTCGCGGAGGTGGTTCGTCCGGCCTGCCGTCTGTTCTTCAGATTTCCGCTCGGATCGACTGTCGGCAGAAATCGGGGCAAAAAATGACGGGTACGGCCCGCAGGCATCTGCGGGGCAATGAATGCGGCCCGCCGACCGATTTGAGTTTGACACCCTTGTTATACGGTAATAACCCCGCTTAGCGCTCGGGATGCGTTCCTGGAAAAGAGAGCGGTAACTGAAGCAGCGCTAAAAGGGGTCATCGTACCATCGCGTATAAGAGATGCGAAACGAGACGTCGATGTTCTCGTTCGTAACCTTTGACTCGTATTTTGGATTTTTTCCTCTTTATTTTTTGATTTTCGGTAAAAATGTTTCTCTTCGGGATCGCGAGCGCCACGACGAAACGGCGCGCGAAGGGGGGTATCACCGCATTCGCATGCGACGTTCCTGCGACACGAACGAGGTCGTTCCGGTCTTCCGATCGCCATCGCATCGGAGGCCGACGTCTTCGTCTTTTCTTTCCTCCCGATTCCAACCCGGAGGGTGGAAGAACGGCATCGGAGCCTCCTCGTCTCTCGCCCCGCCCCCTTCGTCCTCGTCTCTCACCCCGCCCCTTTCGCCCTCGTCTCTC
>CAJPEV010002176.1:5353-49113 GCA_905338385.1 Darwinula stevensoni | reverse complement strand
CGAACAGGGTCGAACAATAATTGAATCTCGAACCATAAACAGGAAAAAGAGATTGGCGTCTATACAACAGCCTTGGTGAACCCATGAGCTAGAAAGAACCAATGAAGTGATGGAATTCCCATCACGAAGGCTTCAGCTGCAATCGACACACTGACGATCGTTCGCCGTTTGCCCCTCCTATTTTCCAATAGACGAGACCGGAGCTTCCTCGTTCATGCTCGACGAGGAACCAACATGAATTGCTGCGAATTCTCCCACATATGGACTGAGGCACCTGCATGGAGGTCTCACTATGTAAATCACTGAAAATTATGTAGATGAAATGAGTTTCGCGATTGGACCAGAAAAACAAAGCTGTTTTCATTGTGGGAAAACAATCATTACAATGATGATAAAACCCCTGGTACTTTTCACATTGACTTATCTTTCGTTTTATCGAAATCACAGATCAAGATATGCTAAGGAGCAGTCATACGTTTACACGAACAAAACTGAATTGGCGAATTTAGTCGTTCTTTCCGTGTCGCGGAAAGAAATGAGCCTTTCCCTGGTCTCTGTCTGGTTTCTCCAAGTTTTTCCTTCCCTTACAAATCGTCTAAATCATGGATTCCACGAGGGGGAAAGCTCACCCCTTGACAAAGAACCTTCGAATGAATGGGGTTGGTTGGTGTGCTGCCCAGGAATGAATTAATTATTGGTGATTACCTCGCCGATTTCTCGGGAGCTAATCATGGATTCCACGAGGGGGAAAGCTCACCCCTTGACAAAGAACCTTCGAATGAATGGGGTTGGTTGGTGTGCTGCCCAGGAATGAATTAATTATTGGTGATTACCTCGCCGATTTCTCGGGAGCTTCATGTTCCACAATGTCATTACCGTCCTTCAACTACGGAGAAGAACACGAATGGCTTTCTAATCGACTCTATTGCTGAGTCACAAACAAGTGAAAAGGAAAGGTTGGTCGCGAATCATTGACAGAATCGCGATAAACTCTGAGAGTCCCTTTCTTCGAAGTATTTATACCGCTCTTCTTTCTATGCAATCGATTCCATTTTAACATATTATAATAATATACAGTGCGTTAGTCTTAGTAGCGTCAGGAAGATATTTTAAAAACTAATTCTAGTCATGACGCGAGGCAGAAGAATCATTCCTTTTCTCGTACTTCCATTAGCATGGATGGAGTCATTGAAATTTTTTCAACGCTGTAGACTGGAAAATTGCTCCCTTGAGTTGATTTTCGGTAGACTGTCTCAAAGAAACTGGGAAGATGGCTTTTTTCAGGATGTCATATACAACAGCATTCATAATGGAAGCTCAGAGGCTTGGGACTTTGGTGCCGCTCGGTGTCCCTCCCGTCGCCAATGCGGACACCGAACTTAACGGTTTCCTCATACCCAAGGTAAAGAATTGGACTCCAGGACTCCTTCCACATACCAGGTATTCGGTCCATTTTCGTAAAAGAGGACAGAAAAGAAGCAATAGATGATAGTGTCCTCGAAGACAGGCCTAAATATGAAGATGCATGAGAGCTGACTTGGAAAAAAAGAAAATAAATGATGGATAGAACCGAAGTTTCACTTCCTCTGTACCATCGGAAAATAGCAGTCAGCGTACACTTGTAACATTTAGTAGAAAGGCAATGCCTAGTGATATCTATTTCAATATATGCTGAAAAGAGAAAGCCTTAAAAACATATTTTACACTACATTGCTATCTGTATCGGATCAACAATTTCGCGTACATGTTTGAAGGGTACAATGTTGCTGGAGAACATTTGGTTGTGCCACTTCGACGAAAGGTACTGGGAAGCACCGAACGAGTTCAGGCCAGAGAGATTCCTGGACGAGAATGGGAACCTGCGAAGCAATGTACCCAGCTTCCTTCCTTTCGGACTCGGTAGGACCTCCGATCCGTAACTGTCACTCGCAAAGGAGAGGAGATGATTTCTTTTTGCTCCTGCAGGAAGGAGGCAGTGCATCGGGGAATCTCTGGCCAAGATGGAATCGTTTCTCTTCGTGGCGATATTCATGCAGAAGTTCTCATTCTGCGTTCCTAAAGGACATCCGATTTCTTCCAAAGAGGGCGACGGGAGCTTCATCGTCAACTGCCCGAAACCCTACAAGTTCATCTTGAGGGGTAGATCCTACGTCGAGGATCGAGTTCACGCGTGATGGATAAAAGGTAAAAACGACACCCTCATCACGAATTTCCATTATCACCGTCACTAAATCTCGGACACTGGATACACTCGGACTTTTATTGCTCATGTGTTGTTTTATTCCGATTCTTCACTTCTCAAATTCATCCAAGAGTGTGGGAATTTCTTAGTCAACATAAGCGTTTTTAGTTTGTTTCTGTTTTCTTTCCTGATAGTTGTGTTAGTTTAATAATCTATTCCATCGTAGGTTTTACGTCGGCAAGACATGGTATGTACCTTTTGGTACCGTTTTGGAATGTTCTACCTACAAATTGAGTTGAATTTTTGAACTGTCTGAGAAAAGTAACTCTTTGTTATCGGATGTTTTAAAATGATTACATTTGAGATCACAAATATCCTGCCAGAAGGATTTTTTGACAGGATGTTGTTTGTGCAACGCAAGTGACGAATTCACGCAAAATTTTGAAGCAATCCAACAACGTCGCATTTGATATTAACCTTGAGGAAAAAGCTTACACGCAAGGTTCCTTTCATCTCTCTCCCTCTCTCTGAATTCATAAATTCATATACTTTTTTTTTTAAATTAATAGGAATGGTGAAGTTCCATAATAAGCCACCATATGTCTCTGGTAACATTTCGACCATCGCCCTACCTCATGAAGCGTCGCCTCTAGTTACACTCTACTCTTGCTCTATGCTCCTACTTTATTCCTTCAATGAAACGAACTCGGACAGCTGTTGAGTTGCAGGCTTCAGAAAGTCTCCCGACAGTTAAGGTACATGCCCTCGGGGAAAATTTCGAGGGGGACTGATTTCAGAGGCCTAAGCCAAACCCATAGATGGACGCTTAGGCTAATGCCGCATGCATTTTCTTCCTTCAACGAAACGAGAACATGGATATCTATCTACTGCATTTGGGGAATGACTTATTTCCTCATGGATAAATGTTTGCAGCCTCAGGATGAGTTTGAGAAGGGAACTTCGTTAGAGTCCTCGTGCCCGAATATAGACATGAATGTAACGATAAAGCTCCACATAGTCTATTAAGAATTATTGTGTTAAAATGCTGAAGCTTGCGTGTCTGCCACTAGATGTTTTTTGAGATTTATGAGCAAAGAAGAGCTTGATGACCACAGGCAGAAATTAAATTCAATATAAGAACATTCAATGACCTATTGAATTTCTACCTGATGATCCTAAATCTGGAAGTCATGTGACGTTATGAAAATTTCACGAAGTAACGTCTCTTTAGGTGCGAGAATTGCCAAATCCATTAACAAAGGGGTTCGACCGCATATTTAGAGGTGCGCTTCGAAATTGAATGCTTTAAATGCATTAACTTCATTTGATCATAATGTGCCGAAGGCGTGTCCCCTGAAAGACGAAAAAGACTCCTTAGCATCGATATACAGGGTGGGCCAAAAAAAAAACCAAAGCTATCAATTTCGGTGATTCGTCAATCTCATTGTAGGCTGCCGATTTTGATTAAAATTGATATGCTTATAAGATGACACAATTGAAGTTTGCAAACCAAGTTTCAGTCACCTGGCCTTAAAATTATAGGTATCGTGATTATTTTCACGATGACCAAAGACAAAATGGGCTGTCGATAATATCGATACAACCTTGAGACCGGGATGAAAGAGAGGTCCGAATTCCTTGACCTTCCATGATGCTACAAAGGAAAATTGGGAGGTATTGCCTCAAACGCTTATTGACCGAGCCATTCATTCGTGGTGTCCCAGACTTAGGGGCTTGCTTTCCACAGAATGGAGGGCACATTGAGCACCAAATTTTGTGCTTTCGTGTTTGGCATTTGTGCATCTGTTTTTGTTCTGTTTGTTTGCTTGTTTGTTTTTGTCAGTTTTGAGAATTTTTAAGCAAAAAGAAAAGATGAACACTTACTTTTTTGATAATGAAAAGTAAATTCAATGCCAGTCCCTTAGGTTTCAGAATTTTTATTTAAAACTTGGCACACAAACCCCAATTGGGTCACCCTATGTGTATCCCGAATAGAAATCATTGAAAATTATGTAGATGAAATGAGTTCCGCGATTGGATCAGAAAAACAAAGCTGTTTTCATTGTGGGAAAACAATCATTACAATGATGATTAAACCCCTGGTACCTGTCACATTGACTTATCTTTCGTTTTATCGAAATCACAGGTCGAGATATGCCAAGGAGCAGTCATACGTTTACACGAACAAAACTGAGTACAAATGTAATTGCCGAATTCAATCCTTCCTTCCGTGTCGAGGAAGGGAATGAGCCTTCCCCTTCCAAATCGTCTAATCATGGATTCCACGAGGGGGAAAGCTCACCCCTTGACAAAGAACCTTCGAATGAATGGGGTTGGTTGGTGTGCTGCCCAGGAATGAATTAATTATTGGTGATTACCTCGCCGATTTCTCGGGAGCTTCATGTTCCACAATGTCATTACCGTCCTTCAACTACGGAGAAGAACACGAATGGCTTTCTAATCGACTCTATTGCTGAGTCACAAACAAGCGAAAAGGAAAGGTTGGTCGCGAATCATTGACAGAATCGCGATAAACTCTGAGTCTCTTTCTTCGAAGTATTTATAAAGGTCATGGCAATAGCCTGCAGTGTTGCTCTTGTGGCTGTCATCTGTCTCCTTTCCGCCTGCCGCTTCATTTCGCAACTGATTCGGCGACGAAACATGCCCCCAGGTTTCGTCTCATCGTCTTATTTTAATTTTCTTCATTTATTCGCTTGTCGTTGCCGGTGATTTGAGTCTCAAAAGTTCGGCAGTGATTTCTCAAAGACACAGGAAGCACAGTATCAGTGTTCTCCCCCTTCCCATTAGCTTTTTACCGCCCCATACGACCCAAATAACATTTTTTATGGGGCCTACATTGGCCCAATGTGGTTCTACGATGTCAGGATACGCAGGGGCAACGTAGGTTATTCACGTTGGCCCCACATAAAAGTGACCATTGGGCCAATGTGGGGCCAACGTTGGCAGGAAGTTCAAACGCAACACTTAAACGCACTTCTACCTAAATCTATCTAAATAGCTGATTTCGGCTTTATTTTGGGCATCATAATATCGTACGATATACTTAAATTCATTATCCCGCCCGCGGATAACCCCAGCTTACATAATGTACTATTAGCCTACTGTATTTTATAAATGTCTCAATTCTACTTGCAGGACCATGGGGAGTACCTATCCTGGGCTACGTGCCGTTCCTCTTCGGTCGCAACATACTCGAGAAATTCCATCGCCTGAAGGTGAAACACGGCGACCTTTTCCACGTGAACCTAGCCGGGAAGGACGTGGTGGTCCTCAACGAATGGCGCCTCGTTCGGGAGGCATTCGGCAGGCCTCAGTTCAGCGATAGGGCCGACCTCGTCTTCCTCCGGCTTTTCTCCGGTGGAAACAACGGTCTGAGATCTGGATTCCCATTTTCAATTTAGGTATCAAATCGTGAAAAGATGGCGAAATCTGTCGACCAAAATGGCACGAGCTTCTTACAGGTTTCGAGCTCATTTTGAGAAAAACGATAAATCCCTCATAAAATTCCGGTGTCATGGATCTCCGTAACGTCAAGACTAAAAAAATGGCACTGTATAGGAAAGTTATACCACAAGTCTTCCAAGTCACTCTCAGCTCTCAGACTTATTTTCTCAAATAAACCGATTTTCGAAATGTTCACATCTCCCAGTAGAATCTTACTTCTGGATTTCCGGAGCTCTCTTTAACATCACACCGTGTTGAAAACAAAAAATCGTTAGGGCTTCGAGGCAGTTAATTTATTGAAGCCACCAACGATTTATTACGATAATGTATTTATTACAATAGTCTGAGTTTGGGTATCCGTTGATCGGCAATGCCAGAGGAAGGACTGACAGTTCTCAAACAGTCCTAACCCCATTCATGGAAATTTCGTGATTCACGTGATTGATGAGAATCGTAAGGGTACCTTAACATCTGAAACGTTTATGAACTTGACAATTAAAGAATTTTGTTGACAAGCATGGTTTGAGAAAACTTTTTAAGATGTCCTCAACCAGAAAAGACTCAATTCACCTCGAGACCAGAGCTGGGACACGACAGTTCCTATCGTTGAGTACCGGGAAAAACCATATCATTCAGTCTATTCGCTTGTTTGTTGGTGCATCACAAAGTTCAGACAGCAAAAAAAGGCACATAAAACACAAAAAGTGATATGGAGTTTCCAACTTAGGGCTGATGGGCTCCAGCGGAAGCCAATGGGGCGAAAACCGCCGATTCACCCTTCAAGTCCTCAGGGACTTCGGACTGGGGAAGGCATCCGTTCTCAACGGGATCATCGAAGAAGAAGTCCTCAAACTCTGCGAAGTCCTCGGTCGGAACAAGGAGGAGCCTCAAAGTCTTCAGCATCCCCTCAACTTAGCTATACTCAATATCATTTGGAAGCTGACTGCAGGTCAGGCCGTCGTAGTTCCTTTTTCTTACGATGAAAATTTATGATACTAAATAAAGTGGAGCATCTAGGCATTTTCTGGATATTTGACATGTCTATAGTAAAAATTTACGCGACGACTTCAAAATAATTTGCCGAGTCAGTTTCAAGGTTATTCATGACGTAAGCACGCAAAGGTCCATCACCTCTAAGTCCTTTCGTTGCTCGTCATGCCAGGAAAGCAGTTCGAGCACGGCGACCCCGAACTCCAGCAATTCCTGGATCGGCTGACGGTGGTCAAAGAGGATTCATTCGCTCTGGGGCCTTTGCAAGTCGCGCCCGGACTCCTTTATTTCTGGCCGTCCGTCAACGCGGCCTATCGGCGCTGCGTCCGGAACGTGCCCAAACTCCTTAGGATTTTTTCTGTGAACGAGAATTTCTTTGACTTCCTTTTCGAAAAGATTTGCCATTCCTTTACGTGATTGAAAAGAATTTTCCTTGCAGAAAGAAATGGAAGAGCACAAGAAATTAGACAGAGAAGACTCACCGAGGGATTACATCGATGCGTATCTGCAGAAGATGAAGTCGGTGGAAGAAAGGGGCGGGCACTCCAACTTCACAGGTAACTATAAATAATTAATTAATTGCAATAGTTGAAGGCCATCTCCATTCCCATCGCAGTTGAGGAAAACGCAATAGTTTTTTTTTCCCAAGTTTCTAGTGACTCATTGCACGACATGGCACGATGAAAGAATCTAATCGCCGGAAGATGAATTGCTAAACATGCCTAATACCACACTTCCCCCAGGATTTAATTATGAGGCCGAGCAAGAACAGAACCAGTACGGTTGAGTATTGCGAACGAATACCATTCACAACTGAGATGAGTACGATTCACACTTCTCACTTCACAACTTCAAGAAAATATTTAATTTCTGATCACTTTAAATATAATTGATTTGAAAGAGTACCGAATGCAGTTTGCAGTTAGAAATTCGCGAAGTGCTGAATGAGTCCTGCATGCTTGGCATTAAATGCTGAAATACATGAGATAGATTAATGTGGGACGCCCAGAGTCTCATTGAGAAGACCTTCCTTCTAGACATTTTGAATGGTGTGAGCGAAAAGGATTCCGAGTTTCTGAACATCGACATGTTCCAAGAAGACATTTCTTATATTCTTCATGGAGTTCTCACTATATTCATTCGAAAGTTCACAAAGTTCTAATTCATTTAACGAAAGTCGATCTCATGAGGTGTAATACGCTACAAAGTTCTACCCTTGAGCCCCATCAGGTGACCAGAGATGTTGTGAATACCGGTAGGTCAGCAGTTGTGCGTGAACGTGTCCGACCTGTTTTTCGCCGGGAGCGAGACGACGACGAACACGATCCGATGGTGCGTCCTTTTCCTCCTTCGACATCCAGACGTGCAAAGGAGAATCCAATTCGAGGTGGATGAAGTGGTGGGTCGGTATAGGACGCCATCCCTCCACGATAGGCATCAGTAAGTGGAATCCCGAATCAGAGAAAATTTGCCGCCGGGTTTGGATCGCTGGACTGCAGGCGGACATTTGCTGGCTGATGTCTTGGCCTCTGGACATAGAGCAGAGAATGAAACTACAGGCGACGCTCTGGTCGAATCCTATTCATTAACAGGGTCGCAATATAGATGTCGTTGTCGATCCTCCATCCCGCGTGTGCACATCAACAACTCCTCCATGGCCAAGCAGCGGACTCGACGAGACACGCGTTTTACGTTCAGGACTACCTTAGAGTCGAATCCAAAAAAGGAGTCGATTCCGCAGCCACAAAGTACGCCACCCGTGGAAGTGTTGTAGATTACAAGCCACAAAATGTCAATGTAATGTTTCGACCCTCCCCCACCCCCGGAGTGTCGCCTCTAGTTAGACCTCTATGCTCTGGCTCGAGTCCCAGGCAGGTGGAACATATTTTCAAAAACTCGTTTCGCCTATACAGTATCTCTGAAAGCTTCGTCTTTTATGCAATCGATTACATTTTAACATATAATAACATACAGTGAGTTAATCCTAGTAGCGTTAGGAACATTTTTAGAACTAATCCACGGCATGATGCGAGGCAGCAGAATCTGATTTTTACTCCTACGTCAAGGACGTAGCCAAACTTTTTTCAACACTGTAGTCTTGAAAATCTTGAGTTGATTTTCGCTAGATTGTCTCAAAGAATCTGCGATGATGCTATTTTCAGGATGCCATACACAGAAGCATTCATAATGGAAGCTCAGAGGCTTGGGACTTTGGTGCCGCTCGGTGTCCCTCATGTCGCCAATGTGGACACCGAACTTAACAGTTTCCTCATACCCAAGGTAAGGAATTGGACATCAGGACTAATTCCACGAACAAGGTATTCGGTCCATCTTACGAAGAGAGGACAGAAAGGAAACAATAGATGATAGAGGCCTGGAAGACAGGCTCAAATATGATGATGCATGAAACCTGACTTGGGAAAAAAAGAAAATAAATAATGGATAGCTCTTAAGTTTCACTTCCTTCGTACCATCGGAAAATAGCAGTCAGTGTACATTTGTAAAATTTAGTAGAAAGGCAATACCTAGCAATATCATGATAAATTCATTAGAATTATCCATAAACTATGCAAAACCTCCTTTTCCCCTCACAGTCGTATGAATGTTGAGACGGGGGACCATTTCTCGACCCCATGTTCATTTCGTTGAGAGTCAAACTGGACCTCAAACATGGAGCAGACGCTTCAATGACACATGCTAGCAAATTAGCAAAATCATTACTGTCATTGATCATTACAATATACCAATACCTCTTACTTGTAGTTACCATAAAAGTTGTCAAAGGAAATGCTGATTATCTGACAACCATCTCCAAGATGGCATATTTTGTACCAATTACGCTTGAGTGGTGTTAGAGAAACTCCGGATGGGCCATAACGTTACTCGTCCCCACCGAGGTGCCTTGAAAGCCCAAGAAAGAATCTTCTCAATGTAGGGAGTCATCTCGAGTCCAACCCAAGGCGAGGATTGACATTTTTCCTTCGAGCGTAAAAGGGTGGGCCTAGGCCAGACCAGAATACATTCCGTGGGTTAGGCTGTAGCCTATCGTTAGGGAGTACCGAGGAAAGGGCAGGGAAATGATGGAAAGAGAAAGCCTTAAAAAAGATTTTTTACGTTACATTATTATCTGTATCGGATGAACAATTTCCAGTACATGTTTGAAGGGTACGATGTTGCTGGGGAACATTTGGTCGTGCCACTTCGACGAAAGGTACTGGGAAGCACCCAACGTATTCAGGCCAGAGAGATTCCTGGACGAGAATGGGAACCTGCGAAGCAACGTACCCAGCTTCCTCCCTTTCGGACTCGGTAGGACCTTCGTCCCGTCAATGCCATTCGCAAAGGAGATGGAGATCATTCTTTTTTGCCCCTGCAGGAAGGAGGCAGTGCATCGGAGAATCCCTGGCAAAGATGGAATTGTTTCTCTTCGTGGCGATATTCATGCAGAAGTTCTCTTTCTGCGTTCCCAAAGGACATCCGATTCCTTCTAAAGAGGGCGACGGGAGCTTCATCGTCAACTGCCCGAAACCCTACAAGTTCATCTTGAGGAATAGATCCTACCCCGAGGATCGAGTTCACGCGTGATGGATAAAAGGAAGAAACGCCACCCTCATCACACATTTTCCTGTATCACTGACTCTAAATCTAACTCTTTGGTATCGGATGTTTTAAAATGATTACACTTGGGATCATAAATGTCCTGCTAGAAGGATTTTTTGAGTGGATGTTGTTTGTGCAACGCAAGCGACGAATACGTGCACAGTTCTGAAGCAATCCGACAACGTCGCATTCCATGGTGACCCTGAGGAAAAGCTTAGACGGAAGTTTTTTTTTATCACTGGGGAACCTTTAAAACACAGTTAATGGGTGCCTATTGTCATTACATACAAGAACGATGCCGGAAGCAAGTGTGAGTCTCATTAAAAGAGAAACGGAGGCGAGGTCTCCCATCATTTCGTATGATCGGTGCGACAGAGAATAACTAAATAACGCCTTGGAATGATTAAGATAGTTAGCTGAATCGGAGCGAGAAAATGAATATCCTAGGTTCCTTCGCTAACGCATTCCTGGAATGAGAAATCTTTCAAGATTCCGATGCCAGCACGCGATTCGACGCAGGCGTCTGCTGCTCTGAAAGATTCCTGCTCTGTTTTGCATTATGTGTAGATGTTACAGAAGCCGTCTGGGAGAGATCGGAATCGATGTAGACTGTGTTTTCTCGGAACAGACATGAGTGCGGCCTCAGACCGTATTGTATGATGAGACCTAGGTCTCAGACAACCGCAGATTTATTCATGCCTTGCACTTTCGTTTTTTTGCGCAGAAGCTCGAAGACCCGGTTCCATTTCTCGGAAAGAATACGAGAGAACAACTGGGAGAACTAGAATGACTTGTTAAGCTCATACACTCAGAGAAATCGGTAAATCGAAATATAATTCTCTCAATTTTCGCATTTTGATTTATTTTCCTGAAGAGAAAAAGACATGAACTGGATTTTCGATTTATATCTCTCGCTTCCCAACCGTGCCGGCTCGCCTGAAAGGCGTTTGCAAAACCGAAATGCGTCTATAGCCGAGTCGAGAGGGTGGTTTGAGTGGACTTAAATTGTCTAGACCCATGTTAACCTCCGTCTTCCACTTCATCGTGCCGAGGAAGGCCCCCCCCCCAATGAACCCTAGGGGCAATGCATTGACAGCCGAGGGATTCACTCGCAACCGCTTGAGTGCATGGCCTCTTCGCCCTATCACCTTCCTTCCGACCCGTGCGAGTAGCTCGTGCGTCTCGAAGGGACTCCCATGTAACCGCTTACTTCATTCTTCGAGTTCAGTTTCATGCGGTGTTTGTATTCCGTTTGGTGCGTTGGTGGTGCACCACGTTTCGCCAGTATGGTAAGATCCAACTGTACACTATAGACAGTTAACAGTCCTTTAAGAATACATGGATTCCTATGGGAGAAAAAGAGATTCTTCGCTAAAAGGCCCCGTTATCTCTCCTAAATTAGGCTTGAGTATTCGGGCTTTAAGCTCAAAAGCCATTATATTCCCACAATAGGTTTGTCTGACGTTAAAGAACACCAGCATATGTAGCCCATAATCTTGAATCAATTGGTGCACCTGCAAATATTTTCGGAAAGTCTCTCCTGCCCTCGAGATCCTAGACTCCTCCTGCCCTGCACCCCCGACTCATCAGAAAATATTCAGCCACTGTGTATGAATTCAATCCGTCTGTAAACTGCGTATTTCCTGTACCCTTTGAATGTCCGGCCTAGCACTTCATCACCGTGGATGCCTAATATTATATTTCAATTTCATCAATGATTTTGCTTTAAACTCGGAGCCAGACTCCACCCTCTGTATTGAGTGTTATGCATGTTTTCATTATGTTGTTATAATGATATGCGATTGAAGCAGTGACAGTTGCTTCGTTGAGGAAAATAAAAATGCCCCATTGGTGAATGAACATGTGCTCTACGTGTTGGCGGATGAAAAGTAGCCCCAGACAGATCTTCGCGGCATATTAAGAACAACTCCAGAGAAGCATGTGGTAGCCTACCGTCACACATTCTCACTGAGATGGCTCGAGAATGTGAGAGGAACAAATCATAGACCCTTCATGCAAAGATTGCGACTCTCGCGAAGAAGTTGTCCTCCATGTGATGTGATAATCGCATCAAAAATTCGATGCGATGAAGACGCATCGCATGGAGGAGAGAGTTTTTCCTCGAGAAAAATGCATCAAACTGAGGCACTGAATTTTCTGCGTGTACTTCCCGTGTCCCTATAAAGAAAGAGCCAAGCCAACTCACGTCCTAAATGCCAACGTATTTGCTCGGGGTATGGCCACCATTGTCGTTACAGCTGCAGTCTGCGTAAAGGAATTTTCCATTTGATCTCATTCCGCTTTTTTCGTTAAAAATGGGATGGGCGAAACGGTTGGCATTGCATACTCCAGAAACTCAGGAGTGTTTTTTCATTATTATTATTCAGATATTCTTCATCATGCACTGCTAATTCGGAATCAGTTTGGAATCAGATGCCGAAGAGGATTTGGACTCCACTATTTCGGCAGTAATTATTGAATAAAACAGCTTTTCTACCTCCGTTATGGAGAACGCAATGTTGAAAAGCATCGTTGAAGAGGCGAATTTGTGGCAAAAGCAGTAAATAAATGCTTTTCTTGTCCGCTACGAGGTAGGTCGGCCATGCTATAATTGCAAAAGGTCATAGACCTCCTCCTGGTCGGTGACGTAGGAGATGGGATGCCCTTATGTGGGAAGTAGGCTCCGGTCACTGACTAGGGGGGAAAGGTAGAGATGTTTTGCTGGATGCCCGGAGAGGCAGAGAAGCAGTCGCAGAGGAGTAGTCAGAGCAGTAGTTACAGGGAACACCTACGGAGGTACTCCTAGGGAGAAAGTCGTAGGAAAGAGTTCCAGAGAAGTAGTCTCAATAATAACTTCCTCCTGGATTGGTCCACTTGGTTCAAGTGACTTAGCGTGGCCTACCTATCTTCAATCTCGACCGCGCAATGGCTGTTACAAATGTCATTCTTCGCCTGATTGTACATGTGAGTTCCACCAGTTGTTCTAAAGGACACAAAATCTCTTATTCGATATGTCCCCTCCTCGCGGGTTTTGACATTTCTATGCAAAAGTACAATTATGAACAATGTATATTCAATAAATCCGCGAGGGCCATGTTCTGATATTCACCGAATCCCAATCATTCGAAATCTCCCAAAACTCGGTCAAGCGCCGCAACATGCAAGACTCCCCACTCGGCCACTGCCACAAATTCATAGGTTACATACAATTCCCATTTCTTTTCCAGGCTTACACTAGTGAAGAAACTACTCATGCTATACTAGATGCTAACCATATTCACCTTCCTGCGTGATTTCGTCATAAGTCTTTTATTATATGAAATATGCAGAGTCAGTTGAAGATGACCCACATTGTTCGTCCAGAACTACAGGGTGGGAAATAAAAGGTATACACTATTTCCATAACAGTATATATTCCATATCTACAAGGAGCAGCAGGGAATGTGTATAACATACGGATGCCCTAGAACCGACAGAGCGTGTTTCCTTCCGCCTAGCCTACGGCTTCAAAAGTAGTCTTCACGGTCTCGCGCTTTAGGCTAATGTAGCAGAGGCAGAGTCGTAGCGACCCAGATACGAACTTCATGTACAGTCAATTCTAAGAAATCTTGTGTGTTAGGCGTGTGTGACGTACCAATGAATGAGAATTCTGACAACAACTCAATGTAACTGTTAGAACACTAGCACACAGTGGAGTAGGAATTTTCTAAGGTCTCAATTATTCGCCGGAATTCTTGAGTGGAGTCCTGATGACAATGAATGTGCAACCAAGTTAGGGTGGTCCAACTCAATCTTTGTTGGTGGCCATTTTGAATAGTTATGTTGATTCATCTTCGCTGCAATTACATTGATACGCCACAAATTTACGCATTACTTATGTTGTACGCATTTCCTGCAAACCTTGTTCTTAAGGAGTAAATGATGCTAAGCAAAAAGTTCTTGCATTTTTCTGCGCCACCCTGTGCATGGCAATCTTGCAAACTATTCATCAGTCCACGACAATTTTATTGAGTCATGATGATTGTCGAGCAATTAAAGCGCACGCAATCAGCAGACGGGCCTCGTCTAGTCGGCCGAGAGACAATTCGCTTGCATCAAGTGCTTTTTCTTTTTATTTTAGCAAGCAGACGGTCATGGCACTAGCCTTCAGTGTCTTATTTGGGTCCATCGTCTGTCTCGCTATCTTCCACTTCGTTTCCCTGCTCTTCCGGCGGAAGAAAATGCCTCCAGGTTTAAACTGCCTTATTTGCTTGATTATCATGTATCGTCATTTATGAATGGCTTTCTGCTTCTACGTGATGAAGGGTGTGTCGGTGGCACCAAAGATATTTCTCTCTAAAGGCACTTCATTGAAGAAAGCCCAACATGGGGGAAATTTCTGTCGCGTTGAAACGTAATTCCCCTTCCCATATATTGAAATAGCGACTTCTTTCGGAATCCTGGCAGTCAGGATGAAAAGGGCCACGTAGATACACTTGAGTAACCCAATGCGTATCCTTTTCATCGCAGTCTTTAAGAACTCCTCAGATCTCGCGCCGCAGAGGTTGCAGTCCTCCAAGTACGATGAACTGACGATTCGGGTGACGTCTTATCGCAGGCAACACAAGTTACAAGAGAATCAGCTGCTTTACATACAGCACACCGTATCACAGTAGACGATGCAAGTGACGTGGGAGACGAGTAAGGAAAATATAGTAAAGGAGCGGAGGAGTTGGATAAGAAGAGATGCCTGGTTCCTTCCGCTCATAGGCCGCACGAAGCTAGGCCAATCCAGGCTCTGGAATAATGCACTTCCTTCATTATCTGGAATTCCCATAGGTACTATGGGGAAATGCCAGATACTGCGGTCGGTTTGTCACTTTTTTTCCCTTTTCATTCGTCTGTCCGCAGTAACCATAGCGACCTGACAAAACGACCCAATGCGCACGCGCAGCTTTCTGTCTGGATCGGGGTGCCCGTGTTCCATGAAAACATCCACTTTCCTTCCAGCCATGGCTGTTAACATCGTAGACAATGAAGGAAAGCGGCTCCTTCCAGCCGTGTAGACAGGGTTGCTAGGCGAACGTGTGAAATGCCGTATCAGGCACACTACACTTCATACTGTCCTCCCCTCTCCACGCGATGCGGATGCGCGGACCATCGAGAACATATCTAGTTGTAAGGGCCTTTTCATTTAGGCCTACGCAGAACTAATGAGAGCTATTATTTTTTGCAAGGTTAGATAGGATGCGGTAAATATGAAATATATAGACGATTGTGACTGACTGAGTGAGTGACTGACGCAAATTCTAACCATGTTCTAGAGAAGTTATAAATTTTGAAACTTGGTACCCAAGTAGGTTTTGGGATGCAGAGTTCAGAAAAAATCCGACTTTGGAGGTATATGTCCTGGGGGCACACATTTTGGGGGGGAATTGTTTTCAAAGCGATATTTTTGCTTCAAACAGAGACATGAAAAGCTGACACTGTCTACTGAGACTCTGAGTTTAGGAAAAATTTCAAGTTTCAGATACATCCCTAAGGGACATATTTTTAGGGGGGCGTTTTCAAATAATTTTTTTGCCCTCGAATCGGGCAGGCATAGAAAGATGAAACTTGGAACACGCATAACTGACGTGATGTTAAGTTTAGGAAAAATTCAACTTTTCTGGTGCATTCCCCCAGGGCATGGCTTTTAGATGGGTCGGATTTTCCAAAATTATTTTTTTTTTACTTTTTAGGTAAAACCCCTCAGTGCACTATTTTTGCAAGAGGCGCATTTTCTCGAAACTTTCTTGATCCAATGAAGTGGGGAGAGATGGAAAGTTGAGACTTAGCGCAGAAGTACCTGATGCATAGTGGAGTGAAGAAGAAATCCTACTTTGGAAATATGTTCCCCCAGGGCGGATTATGGAAGGGAAGTATTTCAAGATTTATTTTCCTCTCAGACAAAAAGGGCACATAAATATATCTGATGTAAGGAAGAAATCACAAGAAATCATAGGAGCAATGATTTCGATAAATAAATCTATCAGTTTCTGCAACTTCGAAAATGAATGAATGATTTAATTACCATCCTACATACTGGAGCGCTGAAGGTGCGACCGCATAAAATAATTGTCTAATATATATAGACGATCGTGACTGACTGACGCTAATTCTAACCATGTTCTGGAGAAGCTAGAAACCTGAAACTAGGTACACGTGTACCTTTTGGGATGCAGAGTTCAGAATAAATACGACTTTGTAGGTACATGCCCTGGGGACACCCTTTTTTTTGGGGGGGGGATGCTTTAATTAGATATATTTCCTTCAGTCAAACGGAGAGACATGGAAAGCTTAAACTTGGCATGGACGTGCGTACTGAGACACTAAGTTCAGGGAAAATGTCAAGTTTCAGATGCATACCCATGCCGATTTTAGGTGCAAGCGTTCTAAGTACAAAAAAAAGGTCCATGAACTTTTCTACTCTAGTCGGGATTGCACCCCTTGAGGGGCATAGTCCCCTGAGAAGTTCTTTCCATTTATTAAAATTAAAGAAATGTCATTCGAAAGGGTCTTTAAAGGTTTTTCCGCGGAGGAGCACTTCGATCAATATTTTCGCTTCTGTACTGGAATATTTATTTTATCGAATTCATACTTGAGTTCTGTCTATTCAGTCGGCTAACAACCTCTGAAACGTCACGTAACTTCAACGTGTTATGCTTGCTGGTTTGGGTCGAGGGTTCAATTAGGGCACCTCGTCGCTAGGCACCAGCATATATTCTCTGTGACGAGATGCACACGAGTCGACAGAACACAAGAAATGCTAGAACATAGAGCGCTACGTACCACGTCTGGCACAGGAACCACGTACGTGAAGTGCGGGATGAGATTGGACCGTGGCGTTCGCGTTTGCTACCTATCCAATTTTTCTGACTCGGATGGGCGTCGTTCTGTTTCACCAATACCATGACTATTGCGATGATTAATGTTGATTGATTTGATTGTTGCTATTGATGTTTTGATATCGCACATTACGGTCCGACAGCAGATATTCAACTGCATATTTGACTTAAAACGTCCATTGAAATTTTCATTTTAATGACGTTTGATGGGTGTTGGCCGTTCAACCATTTAACCATACAGCATTTAGCCATCCCTCCACTCTCCGGGGAATTGCTGACCAGTGCATTAAAGCGTTATGGACTAACACGAGTACGAGAGAGCTAGAGGAAAATGAGATCACCCAGAGTTGGAAATCAGGCCAGACCATTGATGGACGGGACAGAAACCACCTCTCATCTGGTGTTGTTTTCCTTGGATTAGACATTAATAGTTGCAATAGTCGTGTCAAGGGAGAGAGACGTTCATTTGAGTCAGGAAAATTCGATATGTAGCAAATGCGAACGTAACGGATTGGACGGCATTCCGATGGGGAATGGAGATCAATGTATTCCCCCAACTTTGGAGTCAAATAACGTCACTTGAAATGAGACGCGAAAGATCAATTAATCTGTAGACGGAAAACCAGGTAACCTGTAATCCGAGGCCGACTGCCCACCGACCGATAAAAGAACAAAGGAAGAAGTCTCCAAGGCGCAAGACGCCATCTAATTCTAATTCTCCCGCCTCGTGAAATACAAAATCATAATCATAATCCCCTTTTTATGCCGAGGACAAAGCCGCCTCTTCGTTACGATCAAGCAAATTTTAGAGGTGTCTTACTTCTCCCCCATCTTCCTCGTTGGGACGAGAACCTACAACCCCAGAATCGAGGGAACGAGCAATACCGAGATCCTTTTACCTAGGAGAAAAAATCCATGTATTCGTCCCTGAACTTACCGACGTCAGTCGTTTGGAGATGTCTACCCGGTTCTGCTATCTTTTCGCAGTCATCATTTACCTTGCTTCAATCCATTACCATCTCGCATCCCAAACACCCCGATTATCTCTCGCCTTCCCTCTCTTTCATTATTTTATTTCCCCCCCCTCGCTTTCATTCCCTCAGTTATTTATTTTTTTTATTCCTCCCTTGCCTTCCCGATCGGTCGCTACCCTTCCCGGTATCGTGGTTACCAGGTTCCAGAACTTTTTCCACACCCTTAGTCAAATGGATAAACGTGGAAAGCAGAAACGTGACATGGACGTACCTACTGAGACCCTGAGTCCAGAAAAAATGGCAAGTTTTGGATACATGCCCTGGGGGCATATCTTTAGGGGGTGACGTTTTCAAATAATTTTTTTTTTTGTCCACTGAATTGTACCGAGATGGAAATGTGAAACTTGGCACAGCAATAATTGAGTTGATGGTGATTTAGAAATATGTATACCCCTTGGGCACAGCTTTTGGCTATATCGGTTTTTCCAAATATATATTTGCACCAGCTATTTGCTCTTATTGCAAACGGATAAGGTTGAAACTTGGCGTGCACGTAGTTCTCCTTGTACTGATTTCAGTAAAAATGTTAACTTTTATCTAAAACCCTTGAGGGTATTTTTTTCCCTCAAAAGGTGCTTTTTCCAAAAACTTTTCTGATTCAATGAAAGAAAGAACTAAAGAAAGTTAAACTTGGAGCAGAAGTACCTGTTCCATTGCTGAGTACGTGTCCTACTTTTCAAATATGACCCCTCAGGGCAGATTATGAAGAGATTTGAAGTTAGGCACACAAGAAACAATGAGAATAATTATTCCGATGAAAATATCGGTTTGTTCTCTCTCGATACACATTCCGACGGGCACATACTTTTAAAATGGTTTTGGCACTTTGGAAATAAATAATTGAATTAATTACTATCCAGGGAATGGAGCGCCGAAGGTGCGACAATAGCGAGTTTGTTTGCCCGAAGGGCAAACAAACTCGCTAGTATAATATATAGTAAGTATGTAATAATTCCAGCGGTACAGTGGCTGGTACTCTCTAGCTTCATATCGTGCCGTCGAAGGAAAGAAAGCCATCATTTCCAGAGGTGGACCCGTTAAGACTTTTTATTATAGATATGTGCACTCTAATGCACCATATATCAATAGTAAGACGTAATCGGGAGCCGAGAAAAAGTAAATTTATACTGACATGAAATCACATTCCGTCTTCCCGACAACCAAAAGGAGCTTGCAATCGCACAAAATGTAAATATTTTAGACGTGAAACGGTGAAACCTGCTGGCAAGCTGAACGATATGTCTTACAAGGGACGCAGTCCCTCTTGTGAAAGCATGTTTTCTCAACATACATAACGAAGTCCAGCATGTGACAATGCGTGCAACCTAAAACTTGATCAAAAGGCTTCTATTTCAGCTTTTATGTTGACAAGCGGATGGGACATCTAAGTATCTTGTTCTTGCAGGCCCGTGGGGTGTCCCTTTCCTGGGTTACGCGCCTTTCCTCATCGGAGGTTGTATCCACGAGAAACTCGATCGCCTGAAGGAAAAATACGGGGACATCTTCTGCCTGAATCTGGCCGGGAAAGACGTGGTGATCATGAGCGAATGGCGCCTCATTCGGGATGCCTTCAACAGACATGAACTCAATGACAGAGCCGATCTCCTCATGTTTCGACAATTCTCCGACGGCAACCACGGTTCGGCATGAATCGTGTTACTTTTTTAATGGAAAATTTCATTTAAATGACTAACTTGAAATTCAAGAGGATTTTTCCCCAGCTGCTTCCGTTGAGTGTAAGGAGTGCCTGTGCCGCGCATGTGTTTCTGTGCATCGCTTTAAAAAAATATATGAATTCCAAAGTTGACATATTCAATGGCGCTTTCGCTGTTCCTCATAAAAGTAAGTTGTGACTAGGTCAGCTGCAAGTGGGTGAAATTGAAATTTCTGTTATGATCAGACATTTTACGATGAGAAAATCTGGCGGGGAGAATAGTTAGCCGTGGCGATAGAGGTGAGCATGTGCGGGGAGGGGGGGGGGGGCAACAGCAGCTACCATTTATATTGATTCAATCAGTCTTTTTTCCTTTTTGAAATTTTTAAAGGAAGTAATGGAGCAAGTTGCTGTGCCAAGTCGCCATAAGATATCAGGAACTGTTTCATGACTTTAGTACTGCAAGTCCTTGTACTTGCGAAGGCACCTCCTGTCTGACTCACTGGACGTAGATGCCCTTCCAGCTTGCTGTCTTAGTAACGACTGCCCGACGTACCTCTGGTGCCCATCCTTTTGGGGGAACACTTCCCCGTCACCATCCATCACCTTTGAACTCTCACCTTTTACATATTGTCATCTCTATCAGCCCTTTCCACGATGTGTTCTGGCTCCTTGCCATGTAGTACCAGCACGCTTCAGGCCCCAATATCCAAAGTTCGTTATCTCCTGTAACCTTTGGTTCCGCTCTTGGTCTGCCTCGAAGACAGATATTCCTTACTTTTTAGAATGTATTTAGAGACAATTATACGTTTCTTTTGCAAGGAAGGAATGGCATAATTTATAACATTTACTCGCTCTTTCTTCCTGCGTCTGAGGCAATCTGACCCAGTCACTGCAGGATAGCAATAAAATTGCAAGCATTGTATTCTTACATTGCCTGCAATTTTATTTAACCGTTATTCTTACCGTTATTATAACCGTCATTCTTACTATTGGGGGTCATTCGGGATAAAACTTTCTCGAACGGTTCCCATTGTTATCTTCTTTGTCGAAGATAACGCTGCCCATATCTTTCAAATCCAAACGAGGCTGATCATGACTAGGCCTTGGGCCTTGGTTGAGGATGGAAAGAGACGGGTTCTTAAGGAGTGTCCAGCACAATGCTTTAATATGCTGCAGTACCTAATCAGGGAGGAAATAGCGTCATTTTGCAATCAGACAATTCTGCTGTCTCCAAGTCATTAGGAGCTCCGGGTTTGGCAGAGCAAACAGGGCACTTCTGGCATGTAACCAAGATCCCCAGGGCTCTCAGAATTCGTCCAAGTGAAGGGCATTTTCGCTACTTCCAACGCTATTAAGACGAATAAAATGATGGGCAGCGTGGCTGTGGGCGTGGGGGGGGGGGGGAAGAGTTATATCTTAGCGCTCAGCGTGAATACGAGCACGATGAAGTGCGATGCTGTTGGCTTGATGAAAGCTCAAATTCTGCCAACCGTTATCAAATTTGCAATGTGGTTGTGGTATCACTCAATTGATAGGAATCTAGGAAGATGTTTCATCTAAATTTCTTACGCAGGGATCCTAGGTTCGTGTGGAAACCAGTGGCGTGAGAATCGACGATTCACCATCTCCGTTTTGAGAGATTTTGGACTCAGCAAGGCGCCCAAACTGAACGCGATGATCCAACAAGAAGTCCTGAAGCTCTGTGACCTCCTTCGACGAAACGAAGATCCTCAAGACTTTCAGCATCCATTAAACTTAGCTATTTTGAATCTCATCTGGAAATTGACTGCAGGCAAGTTCATTCGTTCTCTCCTCAATGTGGAAGCCTCTCAAATCGATTGGAAAGAAAAGCATAATGCAGAAGCAGTCTGGGATGTGACAATGCATCACAGAGCGAATCATGCATGGGCATACGAAGAGAAATAATTTATGCACGAGTGTCGTTCAAGGTTTACCAGGACATTGGTTTATACCAGGCAGAGTAACGTAACCTATGTATATTAATCATTTTTGGATGAATTTTTCTTCATAGTGTTGTTAATCTATATCGCGTGTTTCCTGCTTTAATACATGTGCTGCAAATGAAGATGGTGGAACAGCGAATCATTACGAAATGTCTGGCCAACGAATATATCCAACCTTTTGAAATTTATAGAAAATTGCCTGCACAGTATGGTGACGACTGTGAAGGAAATCCGTATTTGACTAGGGCAAATCATTTATATATGGGTGGGAAAGCGTGCCAGAATTAAGCCCTCGCTGCAAGACCAGCCACTTCGTTCAACAACGTGAACACAAAGTGACTCGAGGATCTCATTTTGACTGACGGCAGTTTCTTCTTACAGGCAATCATCACCACACTGTGCAGACAATCGTCTGAAAATTTCAAAAGATTTAATGTTCTCGTAGGTCAGAAATTTCATGACGATGCGCTGTTCGACCTTCTTTGTTACCTCAACTGCCGTCCTCTGGATTTTTCAGCACATGTATTAAAGCAGGAAACACGATTGTGGGTATGGGTTAACAACACTCTGAAGACAAATTCTTCCCAAAATTATTCATCTACATAGGTTACTTTGCCTTGTATAAACAAAAGTCCTGGTATACATTGAACACCCCTCGTAATTGCTAAAGCTGATGTTTTGACTTGATAAATCTGAGGATGATTTTTAAATGAGAGAACCACCACAGAAGGAAAGAGGGCTTCCATTATTTATCGGAACGTCACTTCCTGCTGTATCACGCCAGGCAAGCAGTTCGAGCACGGCGACCTCCAACTGGACGGTCTCTTGGACTTGGTGTCGAAGGTCAAAGATGATGCTGTGAGTTTGGGACTCTTACAGATCCTACCTGGACTACTTCACGTCTGGCCCCTTGTCAGTAGGGCGTATCAACGTCTCCTTAGAAACATCGAAAAAATCAGGGAGATTTTCATCGTTAGCGAAATCGCTTACCCTCTTCCTGTCATAAATTACGGAGCATACAGAAATCATAGAGAGAGCACGAACATTTTTTTTCCCTGCAGAAGGAGGTCGAGGAGCGCAAAAAATTCGTCACAAGAGAGCCTCCGAAAGACTACATCGAAGCGTACTTCCAGAAGATGGACGAGTTTAAGCAAAAAGGGGAATCTAATCCTTATTTCACAGGTATAGTTACCCCTTCCAGGACCAGGCAGCCGATTCGTAGGCTAAAATCGACGATATATTGTTCCCCTGGCACCTTAAGGGTTAAGTATACTCGTCGTTCAACGTTAGTCCAATCCTATGCCCCCTCAGCGCACTTTATTACAGAAGAAACAAGGGAATCATGGACAGAGATAGAACTCGAAGTTAGTGTGCGTCGGTTTTTTGGAGTGTTTCATAACTCGTGGAGACCGGAGGAGTAAGCGTACATGACCGCATAGATGCAACTGTTGACTGCAAATGGGCTAAAGAAATAGGGCGGGGGCTCTAGGATAAGATAAGATAAGATAGGATAGGAAAGGACAGGATTGGAGAGACTAAGCTAGGATGGGCTAGGCTAAGCTGAGGTGCTGGTTACCTCGAACCGCCTATGGATTAGGGTAAAACCTTGGATGAGCATATCTTTCTTGGCCCAACTCAATTGCGTGTTAACCTTACTCTCTTTCGTGGATTAGGGACGGAGAAGCAGTCTGCACGATTTTAGTTTTTGAATGCCATCTTTGAGGACAATTATGATTGATTGCAATGAGTCTACCAGTATTTTTCTTGTGGTGTCCAATCTCTTTACACTGGTAAGACCTTGGAATCTCTGAGAATGCTATTCTCAGGTGGTACCCAATACATGGAACGTCCAGGCAAATTTGGTCCAGAGGATTGAGGAGGGGTTATTCAATTGAGTATCTCACTCTAGGACTGAGTGCAAGAGCGGGTTCGGACATCTGTCCGCAGGGAAGAGCACTTCTGACTGTAGATTATCTGCCTTCTAATATAAAAAATAATGTGGAAGAAGAAATCGACCTAGGTATCTTATCAGGCTTGCTATTAGCATCAGAAAAGAAACTGATATGGGGCAGATTATAGAAAATAAGATGATATTCCTGTAAAAGATGACGAAGTCTTGTAAGTCACTTGAGAAAAGGTACTGCTCGTTTGAGGACGCTCTCAGGACTAATGCTGAATGCAGCCACGGAACGTGTAAAGGTCCTGCAACGAATGATCATAGATGTGTTGGATGTGCTTATGTTCAAGTAGCATTGGGTATTCATCGGAACACTACCGTTCACTTCATTGTTGCGCTACTGTCTCCGACAAGAAAGTGATTAGTTAGACGAGAGCGACGGAGTCTCGGGCCTTGTGCATTCCTTGAGTTCCACTAATTTCGCAGGACGGCTACTGTAAAATTTGGACTTCAAGAAAGCCACAGCCAAAAGTCCGCAGGTGTAAGATCAGGTGACCTTGGCGGCCAGGCCTGTGGGAAGGCCCTGCTGATGACACGGTCCTGGAACGTACGTTGGGGAAGAGACTGAACACGTCTCCTAATGTGTAGAGGTACCTGTGTCTCTGGCACGGTATAGCATCGCCCTGGTGGTGATATCTGGAAAAATAATTTGAAACTTTGCCATCAGAAATCTCACTGGCTGTACATCCTCTATGTCGAATATGAAGTTTCTAGGCCGCTCCGTAAGGGAAATAGGGCCTTTTGAAACAGGGAAGTAATTTAATGGACACTCTGTGTAATACAAATTACAATCCATCTTGTACAATCCTCTCCCAAGAGAGTAATTGAGATCTTGTGAATACCGACAGAGTTGCAGCTCTGGGTGACCGTGGCAGAACTATTTATCGCTGGGAGCGAGACGACCTCGAGCGCGGTCCGATGGTTCGTCCTCTTCCTCCTCCGACATCCAAACATGCAAGAGAAAATCCAGTCAGAGGTGGACCGAGTTGTGGGAAAGGAGAGGATTCCGTCTCTCGACGACAGGAACCAGTAAGCGGGATTCCCGTGCCTTTTAAGAGTATCAACTTTTCAAATCGTATCAAATGCTTGCGCTCCTGGAGAAGCATTCGAACACACGATAGCTATTTACTAAAGGCTACTCTGCTATTTAATAGCAGAAAATATTTATTTGCAGCAGCTCTCTTTGGAGCAGGAGTCCATCCTTGCAAGCAAGATTTACAACGATATTAGAAAGAATAATCAATGTTTGCTCTGGGAATTGCTCCTGCAACTTGAAAGAAAGCGATGCTCACCGATGTGTACTGAGTAAAAAGAGAGCAGTTAATGCTGTAAGCGTACTTGTAAGAATGTCAAGCTTACGTATGAGAATTCAATATGCGCACTTGTTACTCTCGATGTAAACACATTCAGTGCAGGGAAAAGAACCGACTTTTTTTTCCTTTCAGCATGCCATATACGGAGGCATTTATTTTGGAAACTCTGCGATATGGGACCATATCACCCCTTGCAATACCCCATGTTGCCAGTGCCGATACCCAGCTAAATGGCTTTTTTATTCCCAAGGTAAGCCTTTGGGATCTTGACTGATATTAGTTTCAAAAATCCAATGGATCTCCATAGGCTGATGTTCACACATTCTTGAAATTATATAAATATTCGACTGTAGAATTAAGTTTTACCGTGTTCTGGAGCGCTTTGATGACAAACTGAAATATTTCCAGGGGGTTTCACAAGTCTTGCCACAAGTTAGATAAACTGTCACTTGATCTGTTGTAATTCCAATGAGAAATGATAAAAATCAGATTCGACCCTAAAAAGTTCACAAATAGCTCGCCCTTATTCCATAATTTCATTTCAGTATTGACAAAGACAATCTCATGCGTCCCGTGGATAAATGCAACTTTTATATGAGTGGAAATTACCTTCAGCAGCTACTACAAGTTCAGACCGATTTTTACTGCATTAAGTCGGTTGTGCTTCACAACTTTTTTCTTGCTCTGACCGTGAAAATGATACATTGTGAATTTCCTTTACTGGACACTTTCTATTTAAAAAAAAAGGGCACGATATTGGTGGGGAACTATTGGTCGTGCCACTTTGACGAAAGGTATTGGAAAACACCGAATGAATTCATACCAGAGAGATTTTTGGATGAAGATGGAAACGTCATGAGCAACTTACCCAGCCTCGTCCCTTTTGGAACCGGTAGGACCGCATCATTCGATCGGTAACTGGTAAAGAATGAGGAGGGGAAATTGAAATAATGCTTCTGCTGTGCAGGAAGGCGGCAGTGCATCGGGGAATCTCTGGCCAAGATGGAGTTGTTTCTCTTCGTGGCAACTTTCATGCAAAAGTTCACTTTCTGCGTTCCCCAAGGATACCCGATCCCTTCCGCAGAGGCCGATGGGAGCTTCGTCATCACCTCTCCTAAACCCTACAAATTCCTTATCAGGGAGAGACTTCATACCTAGGATAACATGCACACATAACGCACCTTTCGAAGAAACGAACAGACAAGAATGTCCCTATCTGCTTTTCTCATCCTCCCGCTCCCCGAATGCGAACTTACCCACCTTCACAAATTAGTAATCTCCATATCCAGTGAGGAATTCACAAATTCCTTAACCGCTTCGGTGATTTGCCCGTCTTTGATGTTGACGACGTTGTCCTTCCCAAAACTGACTTGCTCGAATGGGACATGGACGACTCGTGTTTTTTGTTTCCTTCTTGGTTTGTCTTAATAAATTAATAACGTCACAAACATATATTTTGTTAGAACAAAGTCCATCGAATCAAAATCTACAATTAAAAAATTGAATTTTTGGTTCAATAAATTGCAAAAAGAAACAGGTAAGTTGTTAAGGAAGAGCCTCAGCCCATAATGGATAGTTTCCAGCAGGTGTCATAAAAAAAAGTAGGAAGCCCAAATTTCATTATACCATTTCACATTACATCTGTAGATTTGTCGGGGAGCTCTTCTTAGAGCCTTTAATTCCGCATCTGATTCAGATGTTATCCTTCCAGCAAGGTTAAAGATGAGAGGAAACGTCTCCTCTGCCTCTGTTCGCATTTTAAAAACTCTTTTATGACATTCAACCATATTCATTGCTCTAGATTAGTCCTCTGGAGGTGTTTGAAGTGCCTTACGTAGAGGTAAAGTAATTGCAAGACATTCTTTGGCAACTTCCAAAGCTACGATGAACTCGGAAATGAAACTCGGAAAGAGGGACATGCAACCTGTGGCTACGCCATTGGTTGCATGTTCCTTTGTCAGCACTGGCCCGCCACCTTCCGAGCCGCTAAAACGCCAGCACATTACCAGGTAGCTCATTGGCAGTGTGCCATCAACTGGGAAGGGATCTAATGCCCCCATGCATATCCGATTCGCCTCTAAAACTTGGAGCTCTAACGTGCTCAGAAGAGTCAACTAAGATGCTGTGCATCGCATGATACACTGCTTTCCTCTTCCATATCCAACACGGAACCCAGAGGGTTCCTTCCAACTACCTGCATACTACTGGCAGTTGGAACCTTTTATGGAGTCAAAGGTGTCCCATCAGCGGCGTAGCGTCGGGGGGGGGGCAAGATGATGGGGCACGTGCCACCCCACTTTTCCAGAAAAAAAGCCAAAAAAAGAGGAAAAGACCCAGAAATGCATGATAACTAGGGAGTGGATTTTTATGCAAACGAATATTTTTTGTGGTCTCTTAGGAAAACTTATTCACACGCCTAAGAGGCCTTGGTGCATATTATGACCATCCACCAGCCATTGAGGTGAAGAATAGGATTCGCCTGTTGATGGTTGCTGATGTCTCCCATGTGTCAGTAAATATGTGTTACATGCGAAGGAAAGGCAAATGATTCCCACAAAATACGGGATGGGTATCCATCCAGTGTCCAGTGAGGTTCCACTTCAAAAGAAAAAGATTTGGAAGATCTCCACAGTGAATTCAAAGCTACTTCTATTGAGCATTCAGAGAAGTCCTGTGCATTAGTGAGTGGGGTCATGGAAGACTGTGCAGAAGAGGGTTTTGCTGTATGCTGCAGGGTATATTGCTCACAGGATGGAAAGCATGGGAGTTACAACCTTGGGTAATAAGGGAACATCAGGTTTAGATAACAGCAGTGAAAGGAGGAAAACCTGGATCCAGCAGCTGTCAATTCAACCTGATGAAACACTGTGAGGTAACCTTTGCAGCTTGGCATGGGGCAGGAATCAGCAAGGAGAAGGGTTTAATCAAGAATCTTGCAGCTGATCTCCAATCAAAATTCCCTTCTGTGGAATGGAATCAAGATCGATACTACTGTGTGCTCGCACAAGGGCATTCATTAGGGTCAAGTTCTTGAACAAGAACATTGATGACAGAAGGCACCACCATAAGAAAATGAAGAAGTTGCAAAGGTCTTCTATGGTCTGAATGGATCCAACCATTATTTTGATATACTGAATGTCACAAGCCATCTGTCAGAAAATAAAGTCCTGGTTTCATTTTATCCAGCCATGTGTTTTTTTTTATGTTTTGTTCTTACAACTCAATTTCAATCCCTTTTTACTTGATCAGATGAGTCTTATTACGACTGGTATTAAAAATTTGGAGAAGTGGAAGCTCCCATAAATAGAAAAAGATTGATTTGTTGATCAACTTGATGGATTCTTTGCTTCCTAAACGAGGCTGACAGAGGAATAGATGGCAAGAAGCAAGCATTCTCATTCTTAATATAGAGCTTGCTGAAGCTACGTCTCTTTATTTATCTCTACATTATTCAATATTTCGGATTTTGCATTTTACTAAGCATTACTCAGGGTACATCACAGAGTAAATTTATGCCGGCCCGAAACCCATCAGTTTCAAGCTGATTGTCACAGCATAGGCTGCGAGTTTCAATATTCATGGATGGTTCGATTGACGCATCCAAGGCTCATTCCCAGCTTCTTCGCCACCGCTCTTTGGGACTTCGCATGTTCGCCAATGACCATTTCACGGACTTCCTTGACCATCGGCTTTGTTCTCACAGACATGGGCTGCTTTTCGACTAGGTCAGGATAGCCAAGATGAGCTACCAACCGCTTCTCACCAATGTATTTTTTTTAAATATTGGATATTGATCCAACTGAAACAAGTCATCCTCGACCATTGAATTTTATTCTGAATTTCTGTAGTTGTTTCCCTCCGTAGAAAGGGTTTGAATGACTGTTTCGACTTCTTTCGCCAATGGTTTGATTATAAATTGATTTCTCTTACAGAGGGACTTGAAAATAGCTTGTTAAGAAGTAGGCTCAACAATGAAGCAAGGTCGATTGTTTCATCTGAAGGTAAGAATATCGTATACCCAGCAGATGCATGAAGTGTACATTGAAGTTTACATATTTACCCGTATTCGTACACGTATAATGCACATATTGGCATCTTTGAGCGCATATGTGTGCGCATATTTTAGGACCAAGTAGCGCATAAAAATCCGCTCCCGAATGGTAACAGTATCTCTGTTCCAGTCCCCCCCCCCCCCCCCACTTTTCCCTCTTATGGATCCCATGACGATCGAGTCATACAGGAGTGCACGTCGCGTCGAAACCAACAGGTACCTCAAGAACTGACCGTTGTGCTCATCAGATCCAAAGATTGCAAGCCTTTCTTCGAGGAGGAAAGAAAGCAGAAAGAACTGAGAGAAGCCAGGAAATACTTGCTTAGTGGGAATTCAGGGAGCGAGAATCAGACCTGTGATGTCAGAATAGATGTGAATCAGATCTTCAGCAGCTGCTGAATTTTTCGCAGCTTCAAAAAGACACCGTGAGAATATTATTTTGTCATTTGATGCATTTCCTTGGGAAAGCACGCTGCACATAGCTGACTGTTTCGCCAATTTTAGTGTTAATTTTGTTGTCAACATTCCTGTCACTGCGAAGAATAGTTGATGCACATGTCATATTCGACTATGGATCCCTTGCATTACATTCCCACTAAATGCTACCAATTTTAATAGAAAACTTGGAGTGAAAAAATGTATATGCATCACTGTGAATCGGAGATTCAGGTGCCATCTTGCTTCGACTGTGGAATTCTTCTTTGTTAGAGTCATTGCCAGATGGCTTGCCGATTCAAATAGCGCAGAAAAATTTTCAACATTCAACTTTAAATTTTTTTTATTTCCCTGCATGAACCAGCAATGAATGTTCAATCAATGCCTCTCTTGAGTTTCAGTATGAGTAGGATATTGACGATAAAATCAGTAGGCGCAGGAGCGCCTATTACCTTTCTTCAACCCCTTCCCCCTACAAAAATCAACCTCCTTGTATTCCTCTCTTCGAGAGAATCAACAGGAACGAAATTTGGCATGCTTTTTCCTCACTCAACATATAATCACGCAGCAAATTTGAAGCTCCATCTCCCCGGGGTTGTGGAGAACACTGAATCTCGCTTTTTGAAGATGTCAATTTCATTCCGGTATTTTTTTCCTCCCACCCATGGGTAGCCACTCCTGGGGAGTTTTCGGAGGAAAGATACCAACGCAACGAAAGATGTTAACTTGTACCTCGTTAGTGACGAAAGGTGCCCTTTTTGCTGCTTCCAGTGCACCATTTCGCCATTTAAAAAAAATAAATTAGCTATCGTTCATATACGCTTAGCAAGATGGCTGCAGTCCCATCCTCCAGTGTTGCCGTATGTCGTGCCATATTTATGTCAGATTTATTATATCTTCGGACTTAGTATCGGTGTCTGGATCCTCAATTTTTTTTTAATGTATGAGACAATTTTATACTGAGTTCACGAGACGAGCTGAGATTGAAACGATGGTTAACAGTGGACAAGAGATTTAATGGGATGTGGAGATATCTCATTCGGACATCACTGAATTAACAGGATGACGCCAAGATTATATTTCATGCTTCCTAGAAGCATTCTCTCCTCAGAACTAGTCGAGACTGTTCGAGGAACTCCGGACAGACCTTACGTTCCTCGTCCGGACTGAAATGATTCATGAAACAGGCCTTTAGTCGGCAAACGTTACACGTCCTCTCTTAATAGTTCCATAAGAAACTGAATAGGCCTGCTATTGGCCTAACGTTTCACGCCCTCGACGAGAGGTCTGGAAGATCAGGGATTAATCCTTATAGGCCAAAATGACACTGTAAGTCGTAGATTAAGTTTCTTTTGAACGAGAAAAGGTAGGCCTAGGCCTAAAGTAAGTGAGTTCCGTAGAGAAGGGGGATGGGGGTGAGGTTGAGGTTGGGGTTGAAGAAGGGGAAAGCCTTTGAAACGTGGTTTTCACATTACTTCATAATGCCATAATTGTACGCTGAAAAACTGTTCGTCGATTAATACTGAATGTTTCAAACCTCTTTGAGCACAGGTTGAATGTTTCCTTGAACGTTCTTGTGCTACTTAGGTAACTGGAATCTCATAAATTGTGCTACTCAACAAGTTGGAGACAGAGAACAGGATAATTGGTCATTGATTTTTGTCTTCCTCCTCATGCCATGTCATGCGTCAAGTTGGTTATACGGGAACTAATAAACCTAGTTTCATGAATGGATCAATTTGAGGTCCACCCATCCGAGTGAATTTGATATCAAATGAGAATGAGAACCCTTCCACAAGCTTCTCGACTTACGCGTCGATCGAATTTGAACACGGACGGAATCGAAGACTGTCTATACCTAGTACATCTGTACTGTGAGCTTCTCTAGCAACTAAAACCATCACCGAATAGTCAGGGTTGACGTAAACACATTAGTTTCGAGTGCTGCATTGCTATGACATTTTTTCCGGAAACGGCCTCGATTAATATAAGAAATTGCCATGTACATTATATGACAATTTTCGTGTACGAGTACCTGCCATTGTTATTCTATTGTTCGTAATTCCTGATCCTATGGTGGTCCCAAATTGAAACTCAGTACTGTATATCTATAGATAAAAAAATGAGGATATTATACTGTACAGTAGTAGTACTTATTCGCACTCATTTTCTTTACGACGCCAAGCTATGATACCATAACAAATTACGTTTGGAATTATTTAGCAATTACGTTTTATAATTGTCATGCCTGTTCATGACTTTACTTCACTCACGACCTTGTTCGCCACGAAGGTCATGAAATTTGAAGAGTACATTAGAAAAAAAAAAATATATATAAGCCACTTAGTCTCTAATCGATTCGTAGAACGCAGAGTGCCTCCCTTGGACGTGCACAGCAATGGCGATCTCAGTCTCAAGTGTCATCCTCGTCTGCTTCGTCTTCCTCCTCATCCTCCATGTCATTTCTCAGCTCGTCCGGCGGAGGAAAATGCCTCCAGGTTTTGTCATTCGTTTCATTATCATTTTGACGTCATTTCTGAATGCCTTCTTGTTTGCTCGTAATGCGGGTCTCTCGGGAGCTCTACGAGCATTTCTGTTAGCTACACCAAAAGTCCTACAAGCACTACCTTCCCATCCCGTGGTATTTACTGTTTCACGGAGGTGGAAAACTCAAAAAAGGTTTTGCAGTGTTAGGGAAGATCTAGCCAATACTTTCTCTTACTTATGTCGGCATTGTCCAGAAAGAAAGACTTTTGGCCCGAAGCACTAACGGAGCATAACGAACGAATATAATAATTTTTTAAATAAGTTTTCTTCACTTGTATACATATGTTCCACAACTGGAGATGCCACACGGACAAGATTGCACGGACACTTATTGCAGTAGATTCGTTTTGGGCACTGTCAAGGTGGCTCCGGTGGCAAAAGGCTTAATTTAATCGTAAGCAGATTATTTATGAGGTAAAATGTGTTTCGTATATAACGATAAAAATTGCCCAACACTGTAATCTTTGCCTCCTGTGAGTCATAGCGTTTCCAATGATACCAAACACAAGTTTGAGATGCATGTGATGTAGCAACCATTGCCAATGTGATTTAATGTGAACTCGGGTACCGCCAAACAGGCACGGAAAAGTGGACCCGACACTTTTGTAACCGCGTAAAAATGTCATAATTTTCCCCCCTTCTATTATTTATTTATCGACACCTGATTATAGTATTTCCGCTTCCAATGCTGACTGCCGGACACCGTACTCCAGAATTCCTTCATGGTAAATAAAAAGATGATGATGCGAAATCTACAATGAAATATATGCCGGATGACATATTTTCTTGTGGAATTCACATACCTCCACCCACCCGAACGCCTCAGGGCCGGATCATTCTTTGACCTTTTCCTCCCGCATCACCCCGACGTTTCCCTGGAGACGATAGACGTCACTGCATCGGCTCGGCTTAGCCTGATCCGTTTGTATCTGGCCCTTCCTGCTAAGCCATCAATTCAACACAAATGAAATCGAGAAACTAAGATATACAGGGTGATTCATAAGTCAGGTTACATAGGAAATGTCTTTATTCTGGGTGCTTCTGGTAAAACTCCTCAGCGATATGTCTGTAACTGCCATTAGCCGCCAACAACACCACCTCAATACGTTCTTCAATTGTCAAAGACATCACTGCGAGCATTCACACACCTGCAACAATAATGATTACCCCTATGTAACCTGACTTATGAATCACCCTGTAGAGAGGAAAGGGAGACTGGCAATCGGCTGAACCATAAAATGAGCAAGATCATGAAGGAAAAAAGGGAGCCTGGAAGGAGCCCGTGGTAGTACAGGAAAATAGATGACTCGCATCTTACGACAGACTCCTGATGAGGACTGAGTCACCTTGAGTCCCTAAGATAAACGACTGGCACGAGCTGACGCGACCGTGCGTGTCGATGGGGGAGATTTGCCAGGCCATGATCCCTAGATAGCTATGGTCACTGAACTCGACCATGCCCTGTGACGGCCTGGAGTTGAAGCCAAATCTCGCCGGTAGATGGTGCGTAACAGGCCCATAGTGACGCATCTTCTGCATTGTGTGTTAGGAAAATTCCATTTATGTCCCAGATTATGCGCTGTAGTACTGATTGAGAGGTTTCCAAATTTCCCTTATCAATTCATGAACAATTTTGCAGCCTCTGACTTCATGTTCAGACCATCACAAACTAGTAGACAACCTATCGTTAAAGCATTGGTCCTCGCCATTTCTGATGGATGGTAATGGCAGCTGCAAAGGCACGGTGGTTAAGCTCAGTCAGATCGCAGTCTGCAAGGACGCAGGAGCTGATGATCTGGTTGATCTCCTCGATGTCTTTGGAGATGGCAAGGTTGAGCTTTAGAGGTCTTAGTCGGGGTCGATCAGACATCTGTAGGTACCGCAGATCTTCCAGATGGTCAAGGAAGGCGATTCTTAGTTCTTCAGAGGGCGCTTCTAGCTCTGAAGGAGCCTCAATTGTCCTCGGTGGAACCTGAAGTGGAGTCTCTTCAGGTGTTGCCTCCTCGTTTTCGGGTACACTACATTCTGGTTTGACAGGCTGGAGGGTGTTTAGGACTTCCTGTTTGATGTTTTCCCGCTCCAGTTCTGAGAGGATGTTGTTCCGCTCGATATAGAGTCTCTGATTCGCAAGTCGTTGCTCGTTGATATTCAGCTCTGAGTAAGATTGATTCCGGAGCTCCAGCATTTTCTTCCAGTACGCTCCTGGCGCATCGGATCGTGCTTGATAGTAAACCCACATGACGTCAATGTTCATGGATTTTGTGGGTTTTTTCAGGTCAAGGATGAAGGGGGTTTTGTAGCATACACCTTCTCTTTCAAAAAACCCACCACCAGTAATCAGAAACCATCAGGTTTAACAGCAGTTGTCAAAAAAGGTCTAGGCTTTCGAATGAAACAAATCTCATTTCCATCAGAAAAAATGAAGACATGGTGATTCTTGGGGCGGGGTTTCTGGGACACCCTGTACAGTATATATAGATTAGATGAACATATATTGCATCGCTCTGTTTAAAGAAGATAGTAATCTTGAATGATTCGCGCATTAGGAAGGTCATTTCTTTTTTTCTTTTTTCGTCATTTTTGAGTTTTCTCAAATCTAATCCAATATGGAAATTCAATAATTGCCACGATTCAGAACATAGAAATCTCTTGAACGGAGATAGCCAATAAGTATATCCCTTTTCTCGCTGCTTTAACAGATCTGCGGACTAACTCAAACTGTGAGGTCATGGGTCGATAACACCATGAATAATTCCCTTGCAAATTAGACAACTTCCTATCTTCACATTCAGTTTATTCATTGTCACTTCTTGGGAGTCAACAGAAAATAGGAGACAGAGCCAGAAAGAAGAATTAAGGAGGCTGAACATACATTGCTCTGTCCCTTTGACTGGCATTTTTGGATGGCATCGCTGCTTGCGTTCCATTCCATGACTGTGATATTATTCTGTCCTGGTTGGTCCAGTGTGAGTACCACCACTTGATCTCTACACCATAAATGGGGAAATAGAGGAAGGGAGACAGTTGAGTCACAGACGGAGACCGAAATACTGAATGCAGTGCTCTTAATATGTTTGCAGTTCCTTCTTTCGGTAGAGAAGCTTGTTCAATCCCTTAACCTTCACCAGCTCGGAACGAGAGGTAGATGACAGGGGAGGAGAGGGGGAATTGGAATCAGGTTGATTTGGGAAATAGTGGAAGTCTAACTGCCCCCCCCACGTGTATTTGCTATCAAGAGGATATCTCCCTTTAGATGAATTTCGACCCAGGCGGAAATCATTCCAGCAGGATTACTTTCAAAAAGAGATAAATCTAACTGGTTCGAATCCCACCTGGAGGGTTGGACGGTTTTCCTTTAGGGTTTCTTCTTGTAGCTAATTCCACATTCTGTGAAGGCATCCGATTATCTTCAAGCTCGTTACGAAGCCGAAATAGTCGACGAAAGGAAGTCTGACCCTTTCTAGTTGTTCTTGAACTCTATATTGTCTTCTTTGAACTCCAATCTATTAACACGTTGACGACCAGCCTATTTTTGCTTGTCCGCCGCGTGGGACCACGCGCATTTTTTACATTGCATTTTCTGGGACTATGCGTCCTGCCATCAGGACGCATAGTCCCAGAAAACATTTTTTTTGCCGAGTTTTTTTTAAATGTTGAAATTTTTGGAATTTTTATCAGTAATTACGAAATCATAATCTTCTGGAACGTTCTCAACAGTTCAGGAAAGTCTCTTATCAGAAGGTGCTTTCGCTGTCCCTTCCTTCAATTCAATTCATATTTATTCAGCATATACCAATGGCAAAAGCTGAAATATAAAGAACATTCATATACAAGCGCAGGCGTCTAGGATCGAATTTNTCCGGTCCTTGGTATTTCTGATGGATGGTAATGGCAGCTGCAAAGGCACGGTGGTTCAGCTCAGTCAGATCGCAGTCTGCAAGGTCGCAGGAGCTGATGATCCGGTTGATCTCCTCGATGTCTTTGGAGATGGCAAGGTTGAGCTTTAGTTGTCGTAGTCGGGGTCGGTCGGACATCTGTAAGTACCGCAGATCTTCCAGATTGTCGAGGAAGGCGATTCTTAGTTCTTCGGGTGGCGCTTCTAGCTCTGAAGGAGCCTCGAGAGCCCTCGGTGGAACCTCTGCCTTTTCAGGTGTTGCCTCCTCGTTTGCGGGTACATTACATTCTGGTTTGTCTGGCTGGAGGGTGTTCAGGACATCCTGTTTGATGTTTTCCCGCTCCAGTTCTGAGAGCATGTTGTTCCGCTCGATATAGAGTCTTTGATTCGCAAGTCGTTGCTCGTTGATATTCAGCTCTGAGTAAGATTGATTCCAGAGCTCGAGCATTTTCTTCCGGTACGCTCCTGGCGCATCGGATCGTGCTTGATAGCAAGCCCGCATGACGTCAATGTTCACGGATTTTGTCCATTTCATACGTTTCCGTGCGGGGGGGCATATTTTCTGTAGCAGAGGAGGGTCGACTGTCAACCCAGGCCCCTGGGACAGAGCTTGGTCTTTCACTAGTAGCCCTTACTCCCACTTCTGCCTGGTGAGGAACAGGAACATGAGAGCCTCCGGACGCCAACTTTTCACTGACTGCACCGGTAGACCTGCAGCCAGCGCGGCCCTTTTTATCCTGGGCGACGGCCGAGCCAGTATGAATTTTTCTTAGTTATGGCATCATCATGTATCCATGAGTGTGAGGACCTGGCAGGTGAGGCGCATAAGCCACAGCCACCTGTTGTACTGCGTGCACATGGTGATCCTCTGATCCATGGGGCACCACGGCCGTTGGACTCTCGAGAGTCTCATCCGCCCTTTATCGGTGAAGTGCCCAGCACCGCCTCAGGCAAGCAGCTCGATGTTCCCATGTCACGGCCTTTGACAATTTGCTTGAAGTTGCATGGAAAAGTATGCAGATGTCCAGGAACATGAAATAATTGAGACTCGTGAAAAGACCCCCACCTTTCTGAGAAGACAGTTTCGATTCGGAGGAATTGAAAAAAATCCTTCCTCTTTCATGCCATATAGTGGGAGGAAAAACAGAAGTCGGAGGAAATTTTTAATTGGCTCTGAATAACGTGAAGTGAGTATTAAAGGCATGAAGGAACGAGACTGAAATTATCAAAACTACTATTGAGAAAAACATTTGTAGCTAGGAACTCGACAAGAACGTCACTAAGGGAGTGCACAATTCATTTTCCACGAGGATAAAGAATAAAGAAATTCATGTTGCATTACGTGCTCCCCTCCAATCGAGTCTGCATCCGAGTCGTCCTGTTTGCAAACGGTAGAAAAAAAAGAGGGATCGCTTCTTGATTCGCAGGACCCTGGGGTGTTCCTTTCCTCGGCTACGCGCCTTTCCTCTTCGGTGGTTGCCTCTACGAGAAATTCCACCGCCTGAAGGAGAGATACGGCGACGTGTTCTACATGAATCTGGCCGGGAGGGACGTGGTGATCCTCGGCGAAGAAAGCATAATACGGAATGCATTCTCCAAACCCAACCTCACCGACAGATGCGACGTCGTCATGTTCAGGCTTTTCTCCAGCGGCAACAATGGTCAGGCTCCTTTTTCCTTTCGGTTCGATTCGTGCTTCTTGTGGTATACGAATTTAAACTTCATGTGAATTTTTCTTCGGGGTGCGGATGCCCTCTGCTCTTCTCTTGGGTTGAGAGGGTCAATTCGACCGAGTCGATTCAACCGAGTTTCGACAACGTCGATGCCGTGACTCTAAAATGTTCCCTAAAGTGAGAAAACTTGAGTGATTACTTCGGGGTGGCGCGGTTGTAAACAACTTGGAGTCGTGTTCGTCCCAACACAACAGTACATTCTATGAGAAGGCATGCTAATTTTGCAAATTTGCATATTGCTGGAATGCCACCTTTACACTGCATGAGCTTCTCTTAAGAAAGCATTACGGTTATTGCCTTGCGTGTTTTTGCATCACGATGTAGGGCTGACTTCTTAATATTTACGCAATTGTTGCAAAATTGCGAAAAATCTTTGCACCGGATCGCGATTGCAGCACATTCATGAAACTGGAGAGTACCAGTCCAGGTACAGATCTGGCATTCCACTGGCCCATGTACCACTGAAACAATTATCTGGCATTCCCTTAGGTACTATGAGGAAATGCCAAATATGGCAGTCAATTTATCACTTTTTTTTTCATTCCGTCTGTCCGCAGTAACCATTGCGACTGGACAACAAGACTCAATGCGCACTCGCAGCTTTCCGCTTGGGTCAGGGTGCCCGTCCTCCACGAAAACATCCACTTCCAATCTAGCCTTGGCAGTTGACGGATCCGTAGCAGACAATGGAGGAGAGCGGCTGCTCCCCTGAGTATACAGTATGTAATAATTTCAGTGGTACAGGGGCCATGGGAATGCCAGATCTGTACCTGGGCTGGTACTCTCTAGTTATATATATTCATCGCATCTTAACCATCCAACCTTGAAAAAAAAAAAGCTGTCGTTGGTTCGGCGTAGGCATATATGAAAAGGACTGGACAACTAGACATATTCTCAATGGTCCGCACATCCGCGTCGCGTGGAGGTGGGAGGACATTATGAAGTGTAGGATGCCAGATACGGCATTTCACGCGTATGCCGAACAACCCTGTCTACGCGGCCGGGAACAGCCGCTCTCCTTCATTGTCTACTTTGGATCCGTCAAACGCCAGGACTGGAAGGGAAGTGGATGTTTTCGTGGAAGTCGGGCAACCCGACCCAGGCGGAAAGCTGCGCGTGCGCATTGGGTTGTGTTGTCCGGTCGCTATGGTTACTGCAGACAGACGGAATGAATAAAAGAATGAAAAAAAAGTGACAAACCGACCGCAATATCTGGCACTTCCCCGTAGTACCTATGGGAATGCCGGATAAAAATAGTTATGTTTCATTGAGGATTCTGACCAAGGGCTCGTGGGTTCGAGCGGAAGCCTGTGGCACGAGAACCGACGATTCACCATCAAGGCCCTCCGGGAATTCGGGCTCGGGAGTGCACCGAAGTTGAACGCCACGATTCTCCAGGAAGTCCTCAAGATTTGCGAAATGGTCAGACGGAACGAGAACGAACCGGAAGACCTTCGACTCCCGATCAACGTGGCCGTACTCAACATCATCTGGAAGCTGACCGCAGGTTCGGGTTCGTCAGTTTCGAGTAAAACTGTCATTTAGTGCACTTGGAAGATGTAGATCCACATTACCAAAAAGCTTGGCCCTGCAATGGCTCTTTCATGGCAACGTCGGCAGATCGACGGCATTGGCAGGCATGCTTGGCCCATTCCTGGCTCTAGCTTGGGTGGCCATTTTTTGGCACTTCATTGGTGGAGAACATAGGCCCATTCTTGACTCTAGGCTGGTTTCCTATTATTGGCATAACATTGGCAAAGGACGCAGTTCCAATAAAGGCTGCATGTTGAGTTGCCGTTTTTGGCGCATCATTGGCACACAGACCAATTAAGGCTCCGAGGGTTGGCTTGCAATTAATATCGGCTGTAGGCAATATTCCTTCGCTAAAATTACCAATATTGCGAAGTAATGTCTCCCTAATATTGCCCTGACATGATGGATCCCATACTGAACGGATGGGTCGATCCAAAGTGCCTAAGTTGCACTTGAAAATAATCCGAGAAATGAAGTTGCCATGTAGGCCACTATATGGCAGCATCGTTCTCGCTTTCTAGACAATACCTAAAAGTACCCTTCCTCCTTTCTCAAGATTCTACCTTCACAGCAGCACATAGTTCCTCATTATATATTTTGTCATTGCTCATTATGACAATCAATCAAAGCCTCCATTTCTTCATGTATTATCTTCATGTTCGAGACAGATTCATGGAGTTTAGGAATTAATCAAGCTAATATTGCCTATAAGTACCCCTGCCCGTAGCTAAATTCTCTCAGGCAGAGATGAGGCTGCCCTTCAGTTGCGGGTTCATGCAGCGAAGGCGCAACCTTGTTGCAGACCTTCGCGATGATGTGTCATGTTTGGCCCAATGAAGATTGGCTGTCTGGGGAGAAAATGTCCTGGAATTGAGAAGCTGCAAGTATTGCCTGTTGGGAAGCACGAGGATTTATCTATGGGACGATGCATCGACTTTTTGTCGTATCGTATCGCATTGCAATTAAACTTGGACAAAGCTCTAAGCCTATGTTTGCTCTGAATCTCGAAAATTAGAAAGTGTAATGAACTTGTTTATTTAATGAACTAGTTCCGAGTAACTCTAATAGTATTTCATGACTTTCCCTATGATGGGGTCTCCGAACGAGTGAGATATTTAAACACTGCACTAATGAAGGGGGATTTGCATGTAAAAAATGAGAAGCCCCTTACTGCCTCATCACACCAGGGAAGCAGTTCGAACACGACAGCTGCGAGCTGCACGGATTCCTGGAGCGTTTGTCCTTCCTCACGGAAGACGTCCTCAGCATGGGACCGTTCCAGATCTTTCCATCGCTCGTCTGGTTCTGGTCTCCCGTTCGAAGGGCCTATCAGCGATTCGTTCTGGGGGTCTCTCAGGGGCGGCGATTTGAGAAGTCGTCTGGGTTCATACCGTTTGCGACCATTGCCGTGAGACTTTCGCGAAAATCCGGTCTTGGGATCGTCGGTGAGTATCGCCTATTTTCTCTTTTCTTCCATAGAAAGAGGTGGAAAAGCACAAGCAGTCCTTGGAAGGAAAGGCTCCCAGAGACTACATCGATGCGTATTTGCAGCAAATGGAGGAGTTGGCGAAGAGAGGGGAGTCTAATCCCAATTTCACCGGTATGTTTTGGAATTCTCATCAGTCGATACGAATCCATGAAATTCCTCGAGAAAGTAGCATGCTATATGAGGAAGGATTGAAAACCCACAGGAAAAATCGTGCTACGGGACCGCATTGCTGTGTAACCTTGCTCCAAAAATGTTGACTCATGATTTCATCCGCTCTTTTATCATTTTGCAAGCTGTAGCTCATTTAAGTTGGGATCTCAAGTCATTTTTCCTCCAAGAAAAACACGGTTATAAATTCCAGAGTAGACACAATGCGCACGTGTTCGCTTCCCGACTTCTTCCTAAGATGTACAGTAGTTCATCATAATCATCAGTCCCATGACCGCATTGGTCATAGGGGCACCGTTGAAGCCACCGCAATCATTTCTTTCCACTTGTCCCTGTATTTCGCTGTCCATACCTACACTTCCATTCCGCTGCCCGTCCATGCCTTGATGTTCTCTGCCCAACTCATCTTGGGTCTTCCTCTCTTCCCGTTTCCGTCAACCTTGCCTTGTGGAACTGTTTTTGCAAGGCTTCCCTCTCATCGGCAAACGTGGCCAAACCACTGTAGCTCCCTGCGCCTCACGATCGTTATTGTCTTCTCAATTTCTCCGGTCTTATGCGTGATTTCTTCTCTTACCGAGGCGTTTGTTCGGTGTGCTGTGTACTGTATCTGTGCAGCCTCCGAAAGCATCTCATCTCAAACGCCTATATTCTCCTTTCGAGTTTCTTTGTCAATGTCCTCGTCTGGCACCCGTGGAGTGCCGTTGCCAAGATGATTGTTCTGAGAAGGCGGATCTTCGATTTATCTGAAATCCCTCTGCTTGCCAAAATGGTCGTCAACCTAGTTAGCGTACTCGTTGCCATTGCTAGCATAGTCTTCACCTCGCATTCCGATTTCCCTTCTTCTGTCAGGATTGCACCTAGGTACAGTACTTGAATTACTTGACTCTTTCCAGTTCTTCCCCGTTTATGCATATCCCAGTTTTGGTGGTGTTGTCACTCTTCCCAGTGATTAGTAACTTGCTTTTCTCGGCGCTGATTTCCATGCCGTATCTTCTTGATATGTTGTCCCGTCTTGTTGTTAGTTCTTCAAGCTCCGTTGACGTTTCTGCAATCAGGTCTATGTCATCTGTGAAACGCAGGTTAAAAATGTTCCTACCACCGATTGTTACTGCTCCCTCGATGTTGTACGGCGTTTCTGTCATGATCTGTTCGAGAAATACATTGAACAGATAGGGCGATAGCAGACACCCCTGCCTGACTCCGACAGTTGTTAGAACCAGTCGCTGGTGGTGTCTCCGACCAGAACTGCACTTTTGGAGTCCGTGTAAAGGGATTCAATCATACTATCAGTTTGCGGTTGATGTTATGTTTCCTCACTGTAGCCCAAAATGCTTCTTGCCAAACTCTATCAAAGGCTTTTTTGAAATCGATGAAGTTGTGATGTAGCTCTTTCCCGTGTTCCATGTATTTCTCATTGAGTAGTCTCAGGTTGAAAATTTGCTCAGTTGTGCTTCCCCCGGCTCGGAAGCCGGCTTGTTCTTCTGCTAGAATCGATTCTACAGTATCTGTGGCTTCAGTCGGTTCAGGATGATGCGGAGCAACACTTTGCTGGGTTGGCTTACCAGGCTGATGGTGCGGTAGTTTTGACATTTTCTCCAATCTCCCTTCTTTGGCAATGGGATAAAGACTGACTTCGTCCACTGATCTGGCCATTTCCCTCTTCTCCATGTCTCATTGCAAATCATGTTCAGCACATCACACACTATTTCTCCTCCTGCCTTCAATATTTCTGCCGGGATGTTGTCGATGCCTGCTGCTTTTCCTTTATTCAGCCCTTTCACTGCCTCTACTACCTCTTCCTCCAAGATGTTAAGGTTGTTGTCACCGTCGTCTTCTTTTGCATCCTCGTAATTCCTCAGCTCTCTAAATACCGTTTGATCTGTTTTGACGTAGTTGTGAAGTTCCTCGCAGTACTCTGCCTACCTTCCTGCTGCTGCTTTGCTTTCCGTTAGAAGTTTTCCGTCTTTGCCCTCGATTGTCGTTGTCTTTCGTGAGCTTCTTGACTGTCTCGAACCCTTTCTCGCTGTTGTTGCTTTTCATACTCATTTCGATTTCATGACATTCTTCATTGATCGACTTCTCTTTTGCTTTGTTGATTTCTTTCTTCACTTCGTTGTTTACTCTTCGATTTTCTTCTGTTCCATCCTCATTGTTGCGCTTCCTCCATTTCATTTCGCGTCGTCGGCCGCACATTTCCGGTACTTTTCGCGTTATCTACAGCTATTAGATCTTCCTAGCCTTTCCAAGGACCTCAAAGGCTGTTTCCTCCATTTGCTTCGTGAATTGTTCTACAAGGTCCTGCGGATCTGTCAACAATAGGAGTGGAGCAAATCTTCCACCTGTTTTTGCTTGGAATTCTGCAGATGATGTAGTTGATTATGGAGATGATGTAGATGATGGAAGATGTAGTTCAGCAACTCAATATATTCCAAGAAACGATTAGAAACTGATACTTCGTACTCAGGCAGCACAACAACGTTGGAATTCCAAGTATGGGTTGTGGGCCACAGTTTAGCTAACTTTCACGTTGGCCCACTTTGGGCCAACGTGAGAAACCCACCCCCAGTAGCATCCCAATATTGGATTAATATTGCTTGCCAAGGAATATACAGGGTGTCTCAATGTTATTCATCCAATAGCAATATTTTACTAGGTACAGGGTGGGGCATAAAGATCTCCCACATTTTGAAGGGGTATAAAAAATGAACGAAGCTATCTAGAAAAAAATTGCATATATTTCTGAAAAGTACATAAAAAACAGTTTCGTTTTAATGGGTTTTAAAAATCATATCAGGCAAATGGCGGCCGTCGTTGGCAATACATTGCTGAAGACGTTCCCGGAAGTTCTCCATCACTCTCTGGGTTATCTCAGGCGGAATGG
>CAJPEV010002175.1:37558-49150 GCA_905338385.1 Darwinula stevensoni | reverse complement strand
AACTTGAGGGCGATTCTCAATTCTTCGACTCACCTTGTTGGTTAGGTTCGAGAGGAACTCTTGCTTCAGCTCATCTACCGAAATTCGGTCTTGTGGTCTTTTTGGCCCACTTACGGATGGTACCACGTTTCCCAAGTCCAACTCCACCACCTGAGATAAGGAAATAGGTTAACTTTGCAACACTTTGCTTAGCACAAAGCTTAGCATTATTAGTCTAGAGAATATCCTTCCATAATTCCATTCTTGGAATGGCCCTGCGTTCTAACGGGTTGGGGAACTACAAGAGGTCGTGACCCCTCACCCCCTTCGTCTCACCAGTTCAATCCTCTGGCACATCCTACCCTCTCCCCTGGACCTGTGGGGCTTATCATGAGTCTAGGTCATGCGTCTATTATTGTTAGTAAACTTATAGATGGAAGTATCCGTTAAAACGGTTTTCTTTTTCTGCAATTCCTGTCACCTTCGAGAAGACTGGGTCTTGAGCCGCATCTTCATATTGGCGGTACATCTTCACTGTTTTCAGGTAAGCTTCGATCCGACCGATGGCTTCTTTTCTTCCTGCGGCAGTGAAAGTACCCAAATCTCGTAACTGGTAATCCCGGCAGATGCTATTCGAGACCCCACCCTCTTCTGCAAACCGAGAACACTGACCAGTTAGTGTGAGGTACTGCAAGGTGTTGATGTCGACAGGAAAAAAGGCGAGAGTAGCCCCATATTCTGGACACATGTTGCTGATGGTCGCCCTGTCTGCGATGCTTAAGGATGCCACTCCAGGCCCGAAGAACTCGACCAGCTTCCCCACGACTCCCACTTCTCTCAGGTGCTAAATAGTGAGTTGAACATTTTTTTCTACTTGAGCGAAGTGTTGCGAGCTACTATAGCTGAGCTATTCAAGTTTCTTTCCATATGGGCAAGATTCAGATTTTTATATCTGACTCAACTCGACCGTCTGAGAACCTGTTGTCGGGTGAAAATTGCCACTGGGTAACAGTTACATGAGGGGCCCATAGATGGGACAAGATATTTTTGTAAATCTTGAAACTCTTTACATTGCATTGCTGCTTATAAGCGCTTTCCGGTTGATGCATTCACTCTCTTAATTCACAACTCTCAACTCATTCAGTTGAGAATAAGTTGTGAGTTTCAAGCCATTTTAAAATTTAATTTAGCCGTTACCACTTACTGTACAAATTTTCAATATTGTTTCCACCCCTTTTCCGTACATTGCATCCCGCAATAACGTCTGCTTTGTCTTTAAGGATTCTTAAGCTTTTATATTCAAGCAGACATAATTCCCGGAAAACTGCATGAATTATTAGGAATGCTTCGACGCAGACGTTTAGACTGAAGCTGTTGGGAGGACCTTCGTGATGGTGAGCACGACATCAGTCGCGGTGGCCAGGGGATTCAGATGTCCGACTATGCGATAGCCCACCACAGGAGGCAGTACCATGGAGATGCACTGCCCTAGCATCACTGCTTCAGCTTCTATTCCTGAAATATCACCGGATTCAACTGCATCAAGGAAAGTCAAATTTAGTTGCTTTTTTTTGAGTGAGTCATAGGACATTGTACAGAACACCGCTCCTGCAAGATGTTACTTCAAATTACCGCTACATATTACAGTAATGCAATAATTAATAGTAATATATTTCATAGGTATGAAGAGCGTCAGAATGACGTCTGCCGTTGTCACGGCAAAGGATGATTCTTCCTAACGTGCGTTGTGAAAACCAATGTATCAGTCTTATTGCAACTGTTTCATTGTTTTTTTCTCGTGGGACCATACCACTGCAACTAGCCATTTCTGCCATTGTAATTTGACTGGTATCCGCCATTTTGGTTTAACGGATTTATCTGAAATAAGCAAACAATATAAATAGACAAATCTTATTGGCCGTTAAATGTCCTGAGACTCACCCTTTAGAGATTGCTCATTTTCACTCCCTTGCTTCTATGAGAAGACAGACAGTACCAGAAAATTCGCCCCCTCTGGTTTTAATTGTGCCTTTCTAGAGTTCATATATTTGAAAATTATTTGCCACTTACGGGTAAGGAATATTTGGATTGAGTTTCCCTTGAATTGAATTGTAAGATCATTTAGGTCTTTTTAGGCAGGCCATTTTAGGTTCTCTGTAATATATCTAAAGATGCTATAAGTATTAACTCTGGGTCTCAATAGTCAAAGTTGCTACGAAGTACCACTGCCACCATCGAACCCTAAACCTGTGAAGCTCCCATTGTAATGACAAAATATTGCATCCTCAGTGCTTTTCCTTCATGTTTAATTTCAACCAATAATTAAAGTGGCATTCATCTCCTTTTTTTCTTTTCACAACAGTGTACAGGGCTGGAGCTATAAAAGGCAAAGATGAGATTTTCTGAATATTGAGACTGAGCCATGAGAAATATGATGTCTTGCTTTTTAATTTTGAATTTTCCACCTAGACCAATAATTCTGGAATCTTTAGGTGCATCTTTCAACCAGTAAAGTATGGATTTTCCATCTCAACATCAACTTTTGCTTGCAACTTCAACTGGTTTATATAACCAATATATCTAAAATGAATCTAAATAGTCTTTCAACTGACTGAAAACTGACAATTGACAAATGTCAGTGCCACAAAGTTTGTCAGCTGTAATACAGTTTAAAGGAATGCAACTCTATTCTGAAGCCTGGATCTTCTGAAATGCATGTGCATGCATGCAACAAAGATAGCAACTAAATCGTTTCATTAGGAAATCCATTAACATGAGTATTGATATTTTATTGTTGCAAGCACATAATAGGGATAATGATGCCAAATGTGAGGTCAAATTGGATCCCTGGGAATCGGGCTTAGTTAAGCCAGGGATCCAATTTTAGTCATTTTTCTTCTGGGAATTGAGTAATATATCAATGAAAAGAGAGCTTTCATTTGGCAGTCTAAATTTTGGACCTAATTTAAAACAGGAAGTATTAACTGTTCGTTTGAAAAAAGGACAGTATTGGAGTTTAATTTTAAGTGGTTCCAAACAACATGGCAAGTTGAAATTTTATTTATTAAATCATTGCTTTTGTCCATAATACAAGCTGTTTTGTCTACAGTACAAAAGCTCTTTGTTACCATGCATCCTAGTGCTCAAAATTTGCATGCAAAATTTGGCAATAGTTATATATTTTGAAATTGTGTAACTCAATTTATAATGGACAAAGTCGAAGAAGTTGCATTTAATGTAATTCCACATTGTCTCATTCAATTGGAGTTCAAAGACTCTTCTAGCTTGACCAAGGCCAATGATAGCACTCTAACCCTTAATGTCACCTGTCCTCTTGGGGGCTAGGCCACTTTTCTTGAAAACCATTGAAAATAGAGAGCCAAAATTTTTGGTTTTATTCATAAGTCTTAGATGTCAACATGCACAATTTTGCTGAAAATACTGCAAATCTGAAGCCCAGTGCAAGTGGCTAAAATTTCACCACTTCAGAATGCTCCAGAAATGCATAAACATGCACAAAATCACTAGTCAATACACAAAAAACATGCATGTTATTTCAAAGTATGCTTATGAAAGAAAATTACAAAGGAGAGCAGGATGATACCATCGTTATTTGAGATTTCTATGGAAACCGCCATTGCAGCCTTTCAATAAAGCATCCATCTGATGGTGATAGAAACACGTGATAAATTAAAGAATACCTCAATTTCTTGGTTGCTCAATTCCATATTGAGAAAGTCTTATGCTCTTATTCCCTTTGAAGCAGGTGAAGGAAACTACTTATTTAATCTGTCAGTTCCATTATTTAATGTTTCTTCTTGTCCTCCATTATTTCATTATTTCAAGAAATGCATGCATTGGTCATTGGTCATTGCCCTCTTGCTGTTACTCCCTATTCCATACGATGAGAGGAATGAGATGCTGGCCACTCACCACCCTTAGACCATTTACCATGACCATGTGGGAAACTGCATGGATTAAAAGCATGATATATAAAAAAAGATAGCTAACCTCCAACTCCCCATCCAAAAACCCCCAGTCCATTGATCATGGTCGTGTGGGAATCTGTGCCAACAAGGGAGTCGGGGAAAAGCAACGGAGAAGAAGCATCGTCCGACTGGAACACGACCCGAGCCAGGTACTCCAGATTGACCTGATGCACAATCCCTGACCCTGGGGGCACTATTAGCATATTCTTCAGTGCCTTTGCTCCCCACTGTGTATCCAGATCAACAGACAAAAAAATAATCATTACCCCAGTCGAGCAGTGACTTCGTCAACTTAGAAAATGAGAAATGAAAAGGATTATTCTTATTCCAAGGCTAGAGATTTCAGCTGAATAGAAATGTCACCATAGTGAATGCCAGAAGCATGCTTAACCCTTTCACAGCTACATTCTTTTTCTTGATACATCCCTGTACTGAATTTTTTTGCTCTGTGCGACATGGTGGGCTCTACTTATAAAAAGTTCCATTTACCTTATGTATGTGTATCACTGGATTGGTTCATATTGTCTTGATGAATCTCAGGTAAGAACAGGAAGAAATACCAAAACAAGACATACATTTCCACACTTGATCATAGCAGTGAAAGGGTTAATCATGCAAAACAGTATATATGAGCATAATATCAGTATCTAAGAATATATTTTAATAACAAAGGATGAGTTGAGTTCAGCTCCAAAGTCCAGCAGCACATCTAAGACATTCAAATGTGGGGGAGGGGGGGGGGGAATCAGGAGTGTAGCATAGCCAGAAACTAATTCCTCAGGAGATCTGGGAGCAGAATAGTTGAGAGGATTCCCAGGAGATCCTGGTCCTTACCCCCCTTGTCCATGTTCTTAGCCACATAAGAAATTTCATGTATGGAAAAAGTAGCCATTACAGTAAAAATTTAAAATTTCAAACCTCCTCCTCCCACTTCTCCAGATATGATCCTGGATGGGTCACTGGATCCCCCCCTTCTGGCAAATATGGGACAATATCCCCACCATTTGGCTCAGGATGTCCCTCCAATAATGTTTTCCTTCTAATGTTTTAGAAAAATGAAAAGGTTGATTACTTCTCATGCTGATTATTTCTATAACTTAATTTGAAATCTCTTTATTGCTGGAAAAATTTCACAATGAAATTGGCTCTCAACTCAAGTACCTCACATTTTCCTTCATTTAACCTCAAGTTTGATATGCATGAGGATTATTCTTGGGCTGCAGTGTACTACCAGGCAATGATACCAGTATAAACTACCTCAGAAAGTCATTTTTTTTTTTTAATATGTCCATTTGATACGATACAAGCTTAACAGTTTCACTGTACAAGGTACTGGGTAATAAGGTACTGGGAACATGGGATTCTATTACCATAATTCCATGTTGACTCTTGAACACTTGTTAACCCACCCCTCTATCTAATCTTCTCCACACATAAAATCAACATGAGTAACCTTGAGTAGAACACCTTTTAAGAGTTTTCACAATGCTTCAGACCTTTCCAAAGCAAAGACAGAAATTCTGAGATACCTGTATGTTGCTCCTCGCCAGCATGTCACGTCAGTACTATCCAATAAGACTTCATGTAGGTAGCTGGCAGTTAAAAAAAAATAAATAGGATTTTGATACCTCGTATCATGTAGTGTAACACACCATTGTATACTTTGCATTCCTAACAATTTTAATAGGTCTATACTGATAACCACATATGATGGCTGATTGTGGTCTGTTAATTGAGAAGACATGAAATTGCATACTAATTCCAATAGGCTTACTTGGCAGCCCTGTGATACTTATGTCATACTGGTCTGTTTAAAATAATACAGACCACTTTTAGACCTGTGCAGCCTGTTGGTCTTCATCAGCCAGTGGTTAGCTTGTAACCTATTGCTGGCTATTAAGAGCATTACTGCAGTATTCCTCTGCTGGTTCCTATACGCAGACTCAGACATAATCTGTTTGGTATTTTTGTTCAGGAGGAGCAGGCAGGAGTGGCATTCAATGAGACATGAGGGCCAGCACCCAGATGTGTTTAAAGCTCAAGTAATTTTTTATTGTTTTGCCCCTACTTTGGGCACTGGCATGAACAGCTTGAAACCTGGCTGATACGGGTGGTTGAAGATACATCAGTACAGCCATAATTTCTAATAATTTGGCTTTGTTGCAGGCATAATGCCTGACTTTTTTAAGCAGAAAAATTGAAGCTTGCAACTTTTAGTTTAGAGATATTCTGGGACACTAGCATGCTCTCATTCTAAAATTCAGGAAAGAATTTCAATAACACATGATGTCATCTATTCCTTTGCCACATTGGAATGTGGCAAAAGAATTGTTTCCTTAAATTTTCAAGTGCCCAGGTCATCTGGATTTTTTTCAAAGTGCAGACATATATTGGAACTTTTTCCATCATGATGGAAGCATTGCTCAAATGCTTTTACTCATTGATGCCACGAAGGATGTTCTTAAGACTTTAAGCTTTGCCAATTTGAATTGATTATGGGTGTAGGATGTCATATGAAGGCTGCAGGGCTTCAAGTGTTAACGCAGTGCCCCTGGGTGCTTCTTTCTTCCTAGCAGCTCTACTAGCTCTGCTGAGGCCTCCAGCATCCCATGATGCCATGTTAAGGCTGAGCTGCTCAGCACTCCCATAGTTTGCAATGTTCCGCTGCCATCTGCTTGCCCAAGAGTGACGTCATTCGAGGACATGGTCGTGCCTAGCCAACGCGTCTTTTTCACTAGCAGCTGGAGAAAAAGACGCACCCCTTGTCATAGTATTCCTGATTTTGTTATGTCATTGGGCCTCAGGTGATAAGGTAATGCTTGGTTTTTTTTATTGCAAGTTGAGAGTATAAGGACTGGAGTGGGAAGAGAATAGTGAGAGTTCTCTACCAAATTGTGGGTTCTGTTCTGTGGAGTCTCTTCCAGCCCTTCTTTTAAAAGCACCCTTTTGATGATTTTTCCTTTGAATGATACAACCTGACAACACTGCATAACATAAACATTACAATAACTAGCTGGGCAAGCTCAGCCCAGTAGTGGGCCTCCTTTCAGTAAAAGGGACCATAATTTTGTCACTTAATTGAACAAAAAGCCATCTCTTTCCGGTTCTTGACCATCAAAAATCTAATTTCTGTTAGATTTGATAAACACAGGCAAATGGCGCCTTTGAATTGTTGATGAGAGGATGGAGGGCTGTGCCTAGCTGGATCCATCTGCAACAAATGCTGGAAGGGAGTTAACAGCACTGGTTGCTGATAGTACCATGTGCAAGACCTGGATTGTTTGCACATGTGCACAGTGGTCCTGATCCTTATGGGCTCGTGCCTTTGAAAAAATTTTCAATGAAAATGTCCAATTTTTGTTACTAATTCACCACAAAGTGAAATCAACCTGTATCTTGCCAATTTTGCTGTGATCAGGCTATTCTTTTCTTAATTATCATTAGACGCACAGACAGATACACACATGGGCAGAACAAACCCATAAGTGGTCTCTCTCATTTCAAGAAAGGAGACCCACTAAAAATGCAGCCACAAGAATCTGGCTTCTTGGTGGGTAGTGGGAATCTGAAGAGTACTGCTGAAACTACTACCTCCTGATATACGGAAAACCAGAATTTTCTTAAGGATTCCATGACTATTGCTCCTCAGTCAAATGACCTGGAGAGTTCAAACTTTCCTGAAAGAAATATTAGAATGTTCGGTAATCGTATGAGGTGTGACCAACCATAGCACATTGGAAATTAACCGATCTACACAGTTTGCATGATATAAAATACACCCTTTTTAAACACAATTTTATTTTCCAAAGCTACTTAGGCCCGCAAATTTCATCATTTTACTATCATCAGTATCACATTAGATTAATCAGTGAACATAGACTTGACGTCCCTAATGATTACAATTCAATTCAGTTCAAGTTTATTGGTCGACATAGAGTATTCAATCGATGTAAATTTACTTTAGGGACAAAGACGTGAGGAGTAACAAGACAAATATGACAAACATGGGTATCGTCAGAGGCGTCGTAAACAAAGAGGACATCATTTAACTTTCTACGCTGGCTTTCCGGGAAAATATAGCTTCGGTTAAAAAGGAGTTGACCACCTCCAGCGGGGTGGATGTAACCGGAACTGAAGCGTCAGTCTTCTGAGTGGCGGCATTCTTCATCGCCACGTCCCAAAAAGCTTCGACAAGAGCCTAGCAACATTAAGGTCATGTTGATTGTGGCGTATGATTGGGAAGGTGTGATCCTGTGTCATGCCGTACCTCAGGGTACAACAGTAAATGCTCAGTACTATGCCCATCACTTGCAACACCATCTGAGACCAGCACTGAGACGCAACGCAAACGTCCTCAATTTTTGATCGATAAGCCAATCATTTTGCACGACGATGCAAGTTGTCACGTTGCAGCTCCTGTCAAGGATTTATTGCGTCTCTAGGGGTGGGAGACATTAGAACTATTCACCCGACACGAGTCCTTGTGACTTTGATTTGCTTGCAAAGCTGAAGGAACCATTGCGTGGAAACCGTTTTCGCAACATCGATGAAATCTTTGCGAGCGATAGGGCGAGTGATTGCAGACATCAACAATAATCACTCCGCTGATGGCATTCGACGACTTCTACAAGTATGGCAGCGAGTCATTGAGTTAGGGGACGAGTATATTGAAGGCATGTAGATGATAAATTAGTGCAATTAATTCCTGTTTTCAAATTTATACACTGTTGCCATTATTAAAAATCCAACCCTCGTATGTAAAATATGTAAATTAAAAAAATATATACCCAAAAAAATAAAAATGGAAAGGGGGCCGAATGCATTTTGCGACACCCAAGATATGTAACTTGTAGGAAACCATGAGGCTAACGTTCCCCAATTTGTTATGCATGAAATATTGAAATGTTGAATTTCCACGGGCAACGTCGGGTACTTCAGCTAGTATCTTATATTCAGGAGTCAGACATTCCCTCCATAGAAACCCCTTTTCATGAGAGATGTGATTATGAATGCTGAAATTATTTTACTTAAAGCCACCTTGGAAATTGAACCATCCTCCCTCTCTCGTTCGAGCCTGAGTTCTCCGGAGACTCCTCGGATCGGGATATCTCTGATGACGGATTTGTTCGAGAACTTGAGTATCTTCTGCTTTGGTTTATGCGAAGAAAGATCGGCTACATTATGGAAAGTATTGTGGACTAATTCAATCTGTATCAGGAATTGACCCGTTATAGCGACTACTTTGGCTCTATCGATCTTCGGTTGTGCGACCCTTTATTCTTTCAGCCGATGTTAGATAGATACCGATGATATGTTTGAGGGAAATTTCGTAAACGTTCGACGAATGTCCTTCAAATGCAGAAGGTTCGTGATTAAAAGGCACCTTTACTGAGTGCCAAAAAGGTTCTCATTCCAGCACACTGGGCGTCCAAATACCTCTTTCCCTTGTAGCACATAACATTGGAACAACATCGAATCAATGTTGATTCAATGTTATGTGCTACTAGGGTTGGTACCATGTTGAACGTCCTCGAAACTCTTTACGTGCCTCTTGGGCAACGTTGTCTTCTAATACTTTATTTCGAAAAGGTCAAAAGCTGCAGCAGCAGTGGTGGTGGTGCTAATCTGCACATCCCATCAAAATGGTGGCGATTTTTGCGAGGTGAGGTTGAACGCGAAGAAAAAATGGAATAGGAGAGCCGTGCAGCCAGCCAGCTAAGCAACTTAATGCAAGGTTTGCATTTTCAGGAATTAGTCTTTAGCATTGTGCCGCACATGCACTAACATCCCTCTGTGACGTCGAACAAGTTCTTGGAAACAGTCCGTACTGTTTCAGAATCATTGGTGTCTGTACCATACGCTAACGCTAATAGTCGATTAGCTAATCGGTGATGAAGAGTGTTGAATGTACTAGGAAGACGAAATCAGCAATGTCGTCTTGAGTCTCATGAAAACGTGCTAAACCGAGGCGTTCACAATTTTGATTGTGGCACTGAGCTCGAATATCATGGTGATGGTGTTTAGGAGCAGAATCTCCCTGTGTACTGTAAGCTATATGTGTATAAATGTAATGAAGCGGTTCAGTTCTGAATGGGTAATGCAATGAACAGTGGATTGTCAAGTAGACGTTATGCTCACAATAGACGATTCAAATTTCTACATACTTGACGGCCAGCGTATAATATCTAATGTGATCCGTGGAGGTGGTCGTGGTCGTTGGTTTGGGGCATGCGCGCCCACTCTCGACAAACTCGTGTGCTCTCCCCATAGAGTCTTCTGCATGCCTCTAGTACATCTCCCTCTCTCGGGCTTGCATTTTTTTTCTGGCTATTGCGATTGTTGGATCCATTCTGGAGGACCTAATAGCCCGGGGGATCGGGGAAGAGTTCGGATGACATAAGAGAACGAAAAAAGAATGTTGGAGAGGGCGAGAATCGAATCCAGGGCCTCCAGGTTCCAGGTTTATGTGTGCTACCACTACACCACGGAACCCAAAACTTTCAGTCATATCTCTCCATGCCATCCCTTACATAGCATTGGGAGAGAGAGGCATTCTATGCACGTCTCCCGCTCCCTACTTTAAGGGGTCCAATACGGACGTTTCCGCAGGGACGTGTAAAACGTCCCAGCACATTACACTTGGAGTCCCCTTTTATCTCTGGAGGAAGGATGACTTCCTCGCCGGTATGAGATCTCCACCCATATATTTATCGGGATCCTAACCTTTTCACCAATCGAAAGCCTTATTCCTCTTATCCCTCACAAGGAGTCAATCCCAAGGGTGAAAGCGGCGGTATCCTACCTGTATGGCACAGGAGCGCTTACTCTTGGATCGGGAAGACGACGTCGGCGGCGTCGTAACCATCCCGTTTCTCTAAATCCTCGACTCAATAGGGTTTACTGGTTCCTCTGAAAACCCTTTGACTGCTGGGCCGGGGTTGTTTGCCTAAGAGTTAGTACTAGTATTTAAAATAAAGTTGAGTTGAAAAATCTGGGGAAATCCTATAGGAGTGAATGGTGACTAGGGCCCACGAGCCCAACAAGTTTGGCTTTCAATTGCAGCACGCATGCCTATACTGTTCCTATGGGTGCACAAACTCCAGTTATTTCTTAGCTCAATTCAAGTTTATTCAAGTTTATTGGTCGACATAGAGTACTCAATCGACGTAAATTTACTTTAGAGACAAAGACGTGAGGAATAACAAGACAAATATGACAAACATGACACACATGACAAACATGGGTATCGTCAGAGGCGTCGTAGACAAAAAGGACATCATTTAACTTTCTATGCTGGCTTTCCGGGAAAATATAGCTTCGGTTAAAAAGGAGTTCACCACCTCCAGCGGGGTGGATGAATCCAGAAGAAACTCAACGAGTGTCGTGTTTGAATTTTGTCGAACTATTTCTGGGTATTTTTGCCTTATCTGAAGTAATCCTTCGCAATCCATCAGAAAGTGCATCTGAGATTCAGAATTAAGACACAAAGGGCAGATGTGGTCCCCGTTTCGTTCCATTAGACGCGGGAAATTCCAGTGTATGAAGATGAACCGCCATAAAGGTCCTCCTTTCCTGTCTAAAGAGATTAACTTTCCTATAAAAGGTTTTGACTGGTAGATTTGCC
>CAJPEV010002175.1:18787-37247 GCA_905338385.1 Darwinula stevensoni | reverse complement strand
ATTTTCCTTCATGATAGCTAATCCGACTGCTACAGCTCCCTCTTTCGAAAAATGTACTCCATCCCTAGCCATCGGACTTCTACAGCGACTCAAAGCCTCCCTAGTGTCCAGAAACACTGCCCCCTCCGCGATACATAACTCCTTCAACCTGTCGTTAACCCCTTCCGACCTAGACCACGTGATTCCTCCCTTGTCTAGCCTGCTCGGGATCGCGCATACCGTCACCCGTAACAGCAGGGGCAATCCACATCCTTTCGCTGGGGTTTTCCCAATTTTACAATGGAATTGTGAGCCCTATATTTTTGTGCTGAGCTTTTTTTTTGGCATAGGATAGATCTGTGTCATTTTGAATGAATTTCCATAATTTTGATGCAGTAATGAAACTGATATCTTCCTATAACATAAACATCTCTTTGCTTGCTTCAACTGCTCCCCCTTTCTGGAATGTCCAAAGGCAGCAAAGGAACATACATTTTTATTGCCTGAAGACTCCATGACTTACTTCTGTATACATTCCATTGTAGAGAGATATGTTTGGAATCATTGGCTGAAGATTTTTGGATTATCTTTTGGCTCTTCTTTTTTCTGGAGATGTGACTCTCCTATCCTAACTTTGTCCATTTAAATGGTCATGCCCAGTTATTGTTACTGTTAGATAATGGGGAAAACAAAGCCAAAGGATTGAATCTGCAATGCTGCAGAATAACCTGAAAGCATCATATCCTGCTTTTGATCTTTTTTGCATATTTAACCACAGTACTGATCTGCTTTTGTGCCTTCATTTTTTTTCCACTTTTCCAATCATTCTTGCCTTGGATCTGTGCACCTTTCCTTATCCTTTATGTGCCCATTGTCATGCAGAAGAATCTTTCCTGAATTTTCTACTGCAGCACTGAAAAGATTTGATAGATTTTTTGGGGTCTATAAATTGTATTGTGAATTGGGTGACTGGTGGCAGGGATCTTCCATTTAAAGTGTGCATGACAACACTGGTGATGTAATAATAATTCATAATAATTCATAATTTGCAGTCAGGATTAGGATGTCAAACTTGAAAATTGAATTGTAGAACTGGATCTCTCATGCCAGCAGCTTATTAGTAGATGTAATTGTATGATGGGTTTTTCCATAGCAAAAAGAGGCAGAGAAGACATCAATGGAGGAGAAGGGCATTCTGGTGTCCTCTGATCGGGTCCATTCCGCGAAAGCCCTAAATGCCTTCCTGGCAAAGTTTCCTCAGCCCAGGTGACATTGACCATGTTTTCCTTGCTGTCAGTCTGTAGGTCATCTTTATATATTGTCTGCTGCCTTCACTGTCTGCTGTGTAGACCTGATTATTGTCAAAATACATCAGTGAAGTTACTGTTCTCACAGAGTCATTTTCAATACACAATGAGACTTTCTTTGAAAGTTTCCTGCCTGAGTAAGTCAGTTTGATGGATGATGCCTATTGAGGTTGTAGTGCTTGAGTGGAAGGGTGGGAAACTATTGTCTAGGCTTCTATTTGGGCCAGACTTTCTAATGTGGAAGTGAATAATTGATTGTTTAATTTCAATGCTGTGACAAAGGAAGGGGTAGAGCCTTTCACATCCTCCTCTCTCCCCTTCCTCTATTCATCCCCCATATCTTTACTTCCTACCTCTCTGGAAACAACACCCATTTACAATCTACAGAGTATACCGAGAAAAAATGACATTAGGAATTCTCCAATGTAAGGAATCAGTTCTACAAATGTCAAATCTCAATTTCATGTCATTTGATAGAGCCTAGACTCTGATTTTTTACATGTGGCACTCCATTCTCATCATTTCTCTCTTTCCATATCCCCATCATTTCCCATCTCCCCACAACATCATCTAAACACCACAGGGTTCTTGGAGAATATGCTCTTCAACTACATGAGAGCACTAATGCAATAAAAGCTGAAGTCCAGGAATTATCTATATTCAATCAATTCAATTCAAGTTTATTGGTCAACAGAGTACTCAATTGACGTAAATTTACTTTAGGGACAAAGACGTGAGAAGTAACAAGACAAATATGACAAACATGGGTATCATCAGAGGTGTCGTAAACAAAGAGGACATCATTTAACTTTCTATGCTGGCTTTCTGGGAAGATATAGCTTCGGTTAAAAAGGAGTTGACCACCTCCAGCGGGGTGGATGAATCCAGAAGAAACTCAACGAGTGTCATGTTTGAATTTTGTCGAACTATTTCTGGGTATTTTTGCCTTATCTGAAGTAATCCTTTGCAATCCATCAGAAAGTGCACCTGAGATTCAGAATTAAGACACATAGGGCAGATGTGGTCCCCGTTTCGTTCCATTAGACACGGGAAATTCCAGTGAATGAAGATGAACCGCCATAAAGGTCCTCCTTTCCTATCCAAAGAGATTAACTTTCCTATAAAAGGTTTTGACTGGTAGATTTGCCTAAATGTTGTAGCAGAGGGCATAACTTCCAACTTTCTTTGCCATTTGGCTCTAGTTTTTAGCATACACGATTGTACCATCACCCTTATAAAAGACTTGGAGGAGGGAAGAAAGTTCCACACAAGAGTACCCCTCATCGTGTAGGGAGTCTCTTACTGAGGCAAGCCAACAGAGACATCCTCTCTTTAGGAATTTCTTTTGCTCAATGTACGCTGCTCCAATAAGCGTGCTCGCTGGGTACGTTTGAACTTTGAGCCAATATCCGACTCGCCTTTTGAAGCCTTCAACTTTAAATGACCTAGATGTGAACAAAAGCAGGAGAGGGATGTTTGGGAAAGACATTGGAAGTGCCAGTAGACCTTTGAGGAACCGGGCAATGAGGAAATCTAAATCCAAAAGGTTATGATCGTGAACGAGTTCCATACCGTAACCTGCCACTGATACCACGAGGCTATTAAAAAGCCAAAGAGCTTTGGGGATTTGAAAGCCAGAGATTTTGTGTAGAGCCTTAAGGGCTGCAGCACTAGCAATTTTCGCCTTTGCTGTTCTTTCCTTTACATGTTCTTTCCATGACCCTGACTTAGATGCTATCATGCCTAGATAAGGAAACGTTCGGACCGCTTCAAGCCGTTGCCCTTCATATAGAAAGGTGAATTCCCTGGACTTTCTTCTTTTTTCTGTGAAACACATAACTTTTGTCTTCAAAGTATTTACCGTTAACCAGTTCGTCTTTGCATATTTTCCTAGAGCTAACAGCAGCATCTGCAGTCCTATTTGGGTTCTAGAGATTATGATCAGGTCATCGGCATAAAGCAGGCAGGGGATACCCCAGCTGGCCAGTGCTGGTAAATAAGCTTCTATCAAGTTTAATTCTGCTCCAATATCATTAATAAAAAAGAGAACTAGGAGAGGCAATAATATGCACCCTTGCTTTACCCCGATATTGGATGAGAATGAATCTGATACGGAGTTAGGCATCACGTGTACACAGTACTTTGTCCTGTCATAAATCGCTATAAGAAAGTGCAAGATTTTATTACTAATGCCTATGTTATCGAGTTTTTGCCACAAGATAGGCCTGTGGACGGAGTCGAAGGCTTTCTGAAAGTCCACGAATGCTGCGTAAAGAGTTTCTTTGCTCAGTCTACAATATTTTGTGATCAGCGTGTCCAAAACAAACACCTGATCGATGGTGCTCTTCCCTGTTCAGAAGCCCCCTTGTAACGCCAGGAGAATGTCTCTATCTTCCGCCCATAGCCTCAGCCTACGTTCTAGGATCCGACTGAGTATTTTATGGAAAACTGAGAGGAGGGAGATCCCCCAAAAATTGGTTGGGTCCGCTGTCGAGCCTTTCCCTTTATAAAAAGGTATCAACATTCCCATCTTCCAGTCCTCTGGGTAGCAGGATGATTCAAAGCATGTATTTATGATCCTCGTGAGTGGCTGGATCAATTCGGGAGCAAGGTGTTTAATTAGTTCATTAGTCCAAGCATCATGTCCTGCAGCTTTACCGCGTTTTAGTTTTGTAATTGCTTCATAAACTTCTACCTCAGAAATTGAGGCATTGAGGAATTTATCGGTTTTTGTTCCGAAATTGAGGGAAGGGCATGGGGTATCTGATTTGAAGAGGAGTTCGCGGAAGTAGATAATCCATTCTGTTGGTGTCACCTTTGACTGAACAAGGGCAGTCCTTTTCCCTCTCAGCCTATTCAGGGTTTTCCATAGTTCCCTCGAATTATTCATTCTTGCAAAAGAAGAGGCTTCTATTGAAATTTTTCTAACCATTGCAGTCGGGCTTCCCCAATAGTATTTTTGTATTCACTTTTAGCTTGAATATATTTTATTCTTTCTTCTGTGGATGTCTTTCGAAATCTTCGTAGAACCTGTCTCATCGATTTCTTAGCTAATCTACATCTAGGGGAAAACCATTCTGCTTTGTGGATTTGAGTGTTGCTTTTGTCGTCTAGTCCGAGGCAACTTGTCATATGTGCCAAGGCAAAGGTGAATAATCGCGCCATGTGGTTCACTGTTTTTACATCTACCATGACAGAGGCTGTCATAAGGATACAGAAGAATTATCTATATGTATATAATCATGCCAACGTTTAGAATAGGGGCTGAATCTTGTCCATTCAAGGGTCCACTGGAGGAACAAAATCTGTGAGAAAAAAATCACCCTCATGAATTGTAGAAATCACTGATTTCAGGAAAATTTGACTAATGAGTTATGATTAAAACTTGAGTGATGAGTCACCTGTCTTCATGCCTATGTGTGAACTGACCCTTTCTTGCCTCTCAGGATGAATGGCCAAAGAACAGGTCCAACCCTGTCCACATTCCTGCCTCCACTGCCCTAGTGTGTGCCCTCCATGTTAGCATGGTGTTCCTGGCTTGTGTCTGACATTGTTAATTGACTAGCATGTTCATACTTGGACATTTCCTATGATTGGGTGTCCAAATCAAGTGAAAAAGAACCAGGATTCCCTTTCCTCATGCCTCTTGTCTAACCATCCATTAGCTAAATAGATCTATTTCCAGCAACACAAACCATCAATGCAGTTATTCAAGGGTGAATGGGCACTAAATGAGATAAACCTTTGCATTAAAAATGACACTGTTATTATTGGGATAAGACAGACTTTATTTATGATGATCTCTCTTACAGCAGTTGCCAATTTCAACCTCTGACTAGATGTTATTTATAAATTTCAAAGGAACCTGTGGCTCCATGCAAATGCACCCACAAACATGAAACATCCTGAATTCTGTCATATAGTCTCATTGAGTTTGCTTAATATCCCAACATCACAGAGAGCAGTCTTTATTCACTGCCTTCTTGAGCGAGCCTTCCTTTTTTGCACTGGCTCTATAATGACAGCATCAGCTGCAGCAGATGCAGGCCTGGGGTTGATAGGTCTTACTCTAGCATTAGACAAGGATGCGATGGAGAATTTGTTCCAATTCAATGCAACCACAACAGTGACAACCAAGAGTAGAATGACCAAGAGAGACCCCTGAGGAAGTTCCTTCTCCTCTGGCTTCCTCTTCGGATGGAAAGAAAACTGCAGGTGCTGATATGTCTCATTAGCACGAACATGCATCTCAGAAGTGGAATAATAATAAGTAGATCGTGGGAGATCACTTTCCAATCTGATTGTATACACCTTCCGTGGGTCACGATTCAATGAAGGGAATGTGAAGAAGCGAGATCCTGGTGGGGTGAGAGGTAAAGTCAACAGCTGATGATCATCTCGTAGAATCACGAACTTCAGAGAGGAGAGGTATTCTTTGTCTGTGTCAACATATGCTGTGAGATCCAAGTGTGCCTGAGGTCTCAATCCAATAAATCGCATACCAAGAATATCTTCTTGCTTCACCTCAATTGGAATAGAATGTGGGGTCCATGTTTCCATCTGATGCGAAAGAGCTTGGTCTCCTCGGATGCGTATGATGTATGAACAGCCAGGCAAGAGACCCTTGATGTGAAACTGACCTTGACCTTGACTGGCAGCTTCTTCGTGACTGCGCTGACACTCTGAGCGGCTCTGTCCAACAGCTTCGACCATCACATTTGAAATGGGGTCTCTGAGCAGTGTCACCACTTGGCCATGCACTGAATAAGCAGTTCTTGTGCCACTGAAATCCACATTCAAAGTTTGGCCTGCCTTGAGTTCAACATAATGGGAGCCAGGTAAAAATTCATATTCCTTGAGGACTGGTTTCACAAAATAATTTCCAGGACTTAGACCAATGAGATACAGAACTCCATCAGCATCTGTGAGGCTGTTCTGGCGGAAGGCCTCACCCCCTGCAACAGTGACTAGTACATCAGGAAGTACATTTTCACCATCTTTGCACTTGACAATGATCTCAGCCAGCTTGTAAGCAATGAAATGACCCAGAGTCTTTCCAGGGGTGAAGCTATAGCCTTGCTTCTCTGCTGTAACATTCTCAAGATGGTCCTTCTGTAAAGGCCCAACCAAATACTTTCCTGCTGCATCTGTTTTTATCTTGATGGGTTCCTTCCCTTGGCAGTGAACTGTAATGAGAACATCTGGAAGAGGAGGTTCCACTTGTCCAGAGATTACCAATCCCTTCTCAGCTCGGAATTGGACTACATCTTTGAGACATTCATCTTGCATCTTGATATGGAATTCTTGGGGATCAAAAAGGAGATTCTTTGCCTGTGGCATGATAATCAACTCTTCTCCTACTTTTCCTAAATACTCAAAGTGGTATTTGAAAGTACCAGCACTACCTTCAGATCCCTTAAGGGGGCCAAGTTCAATTGGTTTCTCTTGCTGGGGAATCTGAACCAGCATCAACAAAGCCTCAATAGGAAAGTTTGATACAACACTTCCAGATAATAGATGGGATGATGCCGTAAACAGAATTTCATCATTCTTGTCCGTTGACCAAGTGAAATTCTGATTGGCTCCAAAGTGATGGCAACCCTGAGGCTGTAATATATATGAACCAGGCCACTGTAGACAGAATTCATTCTTTCCCTTGATGACATTCAAATCACCCTTCTTCTTCCCATTTTCATATTTTAGTTTAGCATCATGACTTGAACTAATTTTGAGGATATAACCACTTTGCTTGAACTGGGGTATTTTGGGAGGTGTAGCTTCATCAATTGAGATCTTCAAGGAAGAATGTTCCCAGCACCAGCCTTCTTTCACAATTTGCAGGTTGTAGTATCCAGGCAGAACATTTTCAAATACAAACTTTCTATCCTGAAGAGTGACTTTGCTCTCTGACCCTGGAGTGCCTTCTTCTGGTATGAGTGCAATCTGGATATCTGATGAACATTTATTGATGCACTCTACCTCTCCAGTTATTTTGGCTCTGAAGGGTGTGAATTTGAGATTTCTCATGGGGATGTCTGAAACCAAGACCATCATGGGATTTGGAGAGTAAGTGAGACCATGAGATCGAGCTTCTGTAGGTGTCAGTGGGTAGAGTGAGAATTTCTTGCCTGGAGCTAAATATGTGCAAAATTTTCCATTTTCATCAACTGATGCCTGATGAGCCTTACTCTGATCAGCAGGATCTTTTGCCTGCACATGAAAGCTGGTAAAAAGCAGCCCTGCAGGTAGAACTCCGTCCTTGGGTTTCTCAAAGAAACCACAGACTTCAACTTGCATAGGAGTAATAGTAGGCAGGACAGGTGACAAGGCAGTGACTTGATGGGTATGTTCCTGAAACTTATATCCAGTCATCTGAACAGTAATCTTGTACATACCAGACTTGACACCTTCTAAAGTGAATACTCCATTAGAGTCAGTAATGGCTGATAAAGTGCCACTTAACTGGACCTTTGCACCCTCCATCCCTTTTCCAGATGTGGTTAAGATCCGACCACTCACAGAAAAGCCTGCAACAAGGAATGCATCTTGGATCTCCAAGGAACCATGTGTCACTGACACAAGCAGTTGCTTTGGCAGGACCTCAAAATTGAGCTTGTCTTTCTTATATTGTGGGATAATAATGTATTCACCAGGTGGGATAACAGGAAAGGTGAACACTCCATGCTTCTGGTTTGACTCCACATAGCATGCAAACTTGGCCTCTGGAATATCTGGTTTCAAGATCCCTTGTTGTTGTTTGGTGCATCCTTCAATGGGCTGACTGGGACAAGTACCCTTACAGAACAACAAAAACTGCACCCCTCCAACTGGCTGATCTTCACTAAGAACCTGCCCAGAAATGTCATAGCCTCTAACCATCAATGCCTTCTTTATCACGATATCATCTGACTCCACCTTCACATCCACTTCTGCTGGCTCCATGAACCGCCACTTGGCATGTGAAGCAGATACATGATGGCTGCCAGGTTGAATACCAGTGAATGAAAACTTTCCCTGTTTGTCTGTCTCTGTTGTCTGTGTTTTTGCCATACCCTCTGTCTTGAGGGTGAGTTTCACTCCTTTGGGACCCACATCCTCATAACCCAAGCTGGTCACCACACCTGATATTGAGAATCCTAAAAATTTGAAATTTACATCAACACCCTTGCTGCAGGGGTCATTTCCGTTGATGGTCACATCCACAGCAGGAGGATCAAAAGACCAGCCATTTGGTGGTTCCACCTTCAGGGTGTAGTCTCCCTTGTCATAAATGGGTACAAAATAGTACCCATTGTTAGGAGCACAGTCGGTCTCAAATTTCAGGCTCCCCGTCCTACTATACAGCCTGATGACGACTCGAGAGAAGTCGATGGGAACGTCACTCTTCACGAATCCACCGCATCCTAGGACGCTTCCCTCGGCATCCACAAGAGAGAGACACCAAGAGAGGATGACTGCCAGTAAATTGTAGGTCTTGAATGTCACCCTTCTTGGAGATTCCATTGATAGCATCTGGAAAAGGGCAACAAAAATGCTGTCAGAACCAACAGGCATATTTCAATTCATAAACCAAAGGAGTAAATGCACTTGTGAGAGAAAAGTGATTTCCACATGGCTAATATCTTCCAATGCACCAAAAGGGATGGAAAAGATTAATGAAATTTCCCTTCCTTCAGATTCAGCAGAAGTTCAACTTTGCACTTCAAGATTAGACTTTGCTGCTTCATCCCTCCCTTCCAAGAAAGCACTTACTGAACAATAAGGATTGTTAATTTAATCCAAATCCTTAAAGCCAACTTATTAAATGACTTGCATTTGAATTATGCCTAATTAGAACCAAAGGAAGGATCCCATCATGACACAAAATCAACAACGCTCAGACTAGCAAGATTGCACTCGATGCTGGGTCTTCTACAGACATCATTCTTCACCCTATTATCGCATAATGCGACGGAACTCAAAAACACGAAGTGATGGCGTAATCGGGGTGAGATGAGATCAAAATTCTCCGGCATATAAGACGACGACCACGTGCACAGGGGAGTGGCCATGACGTTGCGTTGCAGTCAGGGCTGCTCGATTACCGAATCATTCTGGCTGCGTCATTCGTGGCGACAGAGCTTCACCCCTTACGATGTTGACCCGAGGCATGCAATATGTCGAAAAAATCGACATAAAATCTGGACGTGGAAACGTACTAAACATAGACGGCATTACACCCCTGTGATTGACGAGGTGTGACGAGAGTGAAAGTTCGGGAAGGCATGCACCAACCAACCGTGTCCAGACGCAAGGTATGGCTGCCTTCTCTCCTCAAGGACGTGTTCATCTCTCGTAGGATCTGTGGGCCATCGGCCAAGCCTGTGATCTTCACGTTTCGTCGCGAAGATGACTATCCCCCACTCTTCTGTCCTCACAGTCGTGTATTAAAAAGTTTAGGCTAAGTTAAGAGAGTGATAAAATGAGTGGTAAGATGTTATCTTAGCCCCCTCCTGTTCGTTTTAGGAGAGATAGCATGACCAGGACTTTACGCTTGGCCTGCAGTCTATGGTATATGCATTAAATTAGATTCTGATTCTATGGAACTAGTTTAGGACAGTCTTTAATAGCATCTTTTTTTAGATCTAATGTGATTCTGGTTGGATGTTACTCCTTGAAGGTGTGTAAGGTTGCCCAGACAATATGAAAAGGTTTTTCCTATCCATTTTCTTTTCAACTTAGTCCTAGAAAGGAAGTAGTTGATGTTTAAATTTTTTTACCTGCACTTTTCATTTAATGTGAATTGGCTTTCGACACAGTGCATGAGTCTTCCAGCCTGCTCTCTTGATGCTCTTAATTAGTTTCATTGTTACCAAAAGGGATACAGCACTTTGCTTCTTATTCATGAGTTGTCAATGTGAGGAACTCTTTTGTAGGATCTTCATAAAGCAGTCAGTTGGAACCATTGGCATGTAATGCCATCATTATCTACTAGTGGGTTGGATTTTGATTATTGATTGCATGTAAGGCAGGTGTTGGATGAGGAAAATGTGGTCAAGAGAGTATCCCTATCTTCCCCAATGAAGTCATGCTCGTAGCTTTCTCACGAACTCGAACACAAGTTCAAGGTTGCCTGCTGACTCATGTACTTGTTTGAGAAGCAGGAAGTAGTCCTTGCAGGAAGCTGAACGTTATCTGTTTTCTTCCACAGATGATTTCATGAGCAGTGAGCAAGCGACTTTAGCTGGCTATGCCTAGTTGTGTTGAAGCGACAATATTGGGGCGAACCAGAAATACTTGCGTACCTTAAGGTAGCTGTGAGGGCGAGGTAGGCCTTTCGAAACACAGCCTCATACCGCTGCTTGCAGAAAATGAAGAAACAATTCTTCAGAGTGAAGCAGTTGGCCGACCAGACCTTTTCGAGGTGAGTAGGATATCTCTTAATGTCTTTTGCAGTTCCTGGTTCGGATTTGGCCCATTGCATTTCAAGTGGGTGGGAAGTGCATGGAATGCCAAGTTGATTCAGCTTGGATTGCTAATGGGGAACATATTTTTTTAAACTTCTACGAGGACGAGTATCGTTTCGTTCGTTCTGAGTCGGATGAAACTGGAAGGATCGTGGTCTTGTGACCGTTTTGCACGGTCGAGTTTTTCCACACCGGAAGCGTCGACCCGGAGTTTCTTTTACTATCCGAGGTTGTTCCGATCCTTCATCCCGGTGAAGTGGTTTCTGATGGCATATGTGCTGTTATTTCCCTGAAATTTGCCTCAGTCTCCATCTGGTCCACTTTCTGATTTTGGAATAATGATGGAATAATTGAGGGCCTTGGAAAACGATGCGGGATGCAAGAACGGCATCGGCGTACCGATGACCGTCGTTTGAAGAAATCCGTCTCTTTCTCGTCGTTCTTCTCTCTCTTCTTCTCGTCGTGCCGAAAGACCCGACCCGAAGAGGTTGTGAGATGGATGTAAGAAGTATTGTTGCACGTTTCATGCCATCAGTGACAGATTTTCAGGAGAGAAAGAGTAAACAATCCAAGTATGGAAAAATCCCCTGGGGTGAGACATCTCACATGAACTGTTGCCAGACTCGACTGGCAATATGTTAGAAATGAGCAATCCATGATCCATGTATGGCTTGCTTATGAAGTTAAGACAGCCAAGTTATACTTTTTTTCCCCTTTGTTTTGGCCAGTGATGAATTCGTCTGGATCTGTTTTGCTATCAGTTCCACGGTAGCATGGTGACGATTTTCCGATGAATTCAGATGGATTCAATTAGGGCTGCACGATGCGTCGGCAGCCACCGGCATCGGCCGCCGGTTCGGCGCCATCGGCAGGTTTTCGAACCTCTTGCCAAAAAAAAAAAAGAAAAAGTGTGAATGAGCCCTGGCACCGGATTCTCTCGTCTCTTTCTCTGCGTCTGAGGCCTGAGTCTAATTATGGGATCCGGCTCGCACTCGTCCGTTCCGAGAAAACGCCAGCTCGAACCGATTCCGGTCTCCGTCGAGCGAGTGAAAAAAAATGCGTGCTCTCCGCGAGCCGGCGGGGGGTCTCGTCCGGCAGCTGACACCTGCGCGGAATGGAATGCGGGCATCGGACGAGCTGCGATCTCGTATCGGTTTTTTTTCCGGGAATGCGCAGGCCCGGGGGCCGGCAGATTTCCATGTTTCGGCGTCGGTGCCGTCCCCGTGGTTTTTATTTATGTAATTTTTTTTTTTTTTTGTAAGCGTGGGGTTTGGCCGTTTTCCGACGCGGGGCTGCGTCAGGTGGTGGCCTTGGGCGTCCTGCTGCGCTTCCGTTTCTGTGCCAGAAAAATTCGTGTGCTTCCGGCCTTCTCGTCGTACCCTGGCCAAAAAACGGTGGGGGGGGGGGGAATTTAATGAAACTGTGCGGAATATCTGATGAGAGTTTGTAGGTTTCGCACGTGCCATTGCTACAGCCCTAAATTTAGTAAATTTTAACCTTAAATTCATGCTCTTCTTTGTGCCCTAAGCATGGTGGTATTTAAGATGGAGATTGCATATCGGAATTCATCGAACGAATAGATCCCAGAACTGCATACGTATAAAAATTGCACACGAGAGACGTAATAAAATGGAATCGTTTGTCGATGCAGGGCCGAAAGAACCGAGCTGCTGTCGGACGACTTGGCCGTGGCGGACAGACGAGTGGAAGCCCTGCAGAGAGCCTGCCACGTTTCCTTCAAGAAAGCCAAAGATACCGTGCAGGGTGTTGGTCTCGGGCTCGATGGACCCGCGCAGGACAAGCGGCTGGTAACGTGGTAACGTCTCGAAGATGGGTGGAGGGGGTGAGAATGCGTTATGGGAGTTTTTTTTTTTTCTGTGCAGAAAAAATCTCCGGAGTATCAGCTTGCCACTGCCCTTCAGCAGGCTACGGCGGATTTCGAAGGGCATTCCACCCAGGCCGTGTTGAGGTATGCTCGCGACCGTTTCTCCGTTTTCCCCCGGGTTCGTTTTGACCGTCGCCGGAACGATTCGCCGTTCAGGGAGGCGTTCAAGCAGTGCGGGGACGTGCAGATGAAGCTGTCGGAGCAGTGGCTGTTGTACGAGACGCAGGTGGAGCAGCACTTCCTGGCGCCGCTCGCGATCATCCTCGACAATGAGTTCCCGCAGATCGTGAAGCAGAAGGATCGGCTCAAGAAGATGGGGCTGGATATGGACTCGGCGAGGTCCAGGTGGGATTTGGGGGGGGGGGGGTCCAGTTTCCTTTCGATTTTTCCGAGAACGTGAATGTAAATGGTTGATGCGCTCTCTCTCCTCGCCTTTCGAGATAAAAGAAGATACGATAAGATAGGAAGTCAATGAGAAGAAATATCTGTAATAAAAAAGGAAGACCTTGTACTTTGATTTTATGAAGAGGCAATGAAGAAAGCTCCCTCCCCGGGTCCCCAGATTTATTTGATTCTACCCCACCTCCCACTACATTCTTGCTAACTTTGCCTGGCTTGAGGGACGAGGGACCTGTTACAATCAAATATTCTTGCAGGAAGCTCTGTTTAAGGTATCTAAGAAATGTTTTGGGTGGGCAGTATAAGATCAGTCTGATATTCCAAGTTTCCATGGAGTCTATTTTTGTAACCAATACCCTGTTCCCATCCTTAGCATTAGAAAACAGCAGTTTTTTTTTCCTGAGAGAGCCTTTTCTTCAGACCTCACGAGGACCATCGTAGGATTTTATTTATTTGCATCCATCTCAAAGATAACATTTGCAGAAATGAATTATGTAACTGATGTGTGGCCTGGGGCTCACAGAGGCTGATGTTAGCAATTTAAAGGGGTGCACCTATAACTACATTACATAACCTTATCCATTATGGATGAGCTGGTAACTAGATTTTGTTCTCTTTGCCAGCCCGAAATATTGCAGGAAGGTCTTCATAGTATCCTCCCATGAGCTGGCTGATGATGTTATTAGGTTATCTTCAAGTCTCATAAATGAGAGTAAAGCAAATAAGAGAGAAAAATGGAGTAATAGATTTCTGCATCATTTTCAGCTCTGGACTTTACTGTTTGAATTGCTTGCTTTGCTATTGGTGCTTTGGCACCAATACAGGGTGTCCCAGAATTGATTGAACATTTGTCCTTTTGCCTAGCCTATGGCCTAGAAGGGCATAATCTTATATGCCTTGTGTTATGCTAAGTTAGCAGAGGCCTTATATCAGAGCAGCCCAGATGCAAACCTCCCTATGTTCAGTCAATTCTGGGACACCCTGTATTATGCATCTTATTTTCCCAAAATCAGATGTTAAGAAAATCGATTTCTCTCCTCCAGGTACACTCAGGCTCTCCGACACGGTGCCGAACCGGGGAAGACTGAGGCCTTGAAGGAAGAACTGGATGATATCCAGGCCAGATTTGAACAATGCAGAGTCTGTCTTCTACTTTTGCCTGGCTGTGTGATGTAGGAATGTTCCAAAGTCTGATGGTGAACGTGTCATTTTCCCATTCAGGACAATCTTGCAGCAGACATGTTCCAAGTCCTGAGTCACGAACCGGAAGTGGCTCAGCTTCTGGTGCAGCTCACCCGGCTGCAGAGAACATATCACGAGGAGTCGCTCAAGGCCCTCAACGAACTCCTGCCTTCTCTCGAGTCTTCCATCAGTATGTGTATTTTTCCGAGCGGGCTGCGTCCGGTTTAGACCCGTTGCAGGTTCTGAAATGCCAGTGGCCTCGTCCCCCCGCAGAATCAAACCCGACACAGCGCGTCTACGGGACGTCCTTGGACGAGCACCTGAAGGTGACCGGGAGGAAGATCGCCTGTCCCGTGGAGACGTGCGTGTGTGCCTTGCTCGAGACCGGCCTCGAAGAAGAGGGACTCTTCCGAGTTGCCGGAAGTCCGTCTTCTCCTTGCGATCCGTTCCTCTCGGGAATCTTACGAGCTCGCTGATGCATGAACAAATAAATATTGGCAGGTGCTTCCAAGTTGCGACGCCTGAAGCTGGCTTTCGACGTGGGCTTGGAGAAGCCCGAGTTCTTCCGACAGACCTACCAGGACCCCCACGTCATAGCAGGGGCTCTCAAGAGCTACCTCCGCGAGCTTCCAGAACCCGTCATGACTCACAATTTGTATTCTGACTGGCTGCAGGCTGCCAAGTATGAAAATTGCAGATTTATAGCACTATTAAGATTTTTATTTACCTTGCAATTTATTTGCTTTGTATATCTTAATACCTTGTATGACATGATATATAAGAAGTTGGTTATTGAATAAGGTTTTTTTTTTTAGATTACAGTCATTCTGGTGAATTGAGCATCATTTTTGTCATTGAAAGTTGTAGAGCCACAAAGATTGATTTTGTCAATTCTGTTGTATTTACAAGTGACTTGTGCTATTCTACAGGGTGCAGGATACAGAGATGAGAATTCAGGCACTAGAGAAGGTGTTGGAGAAGCTCCCCGTCAGCCACCGAGCAAATCTCCGTTACTTGGTCAAGTTCCTTCATCGGCTGGCATCCAGGCAGGATGTGAACAAGATGACTCCCCAGAACATTGCAATCGTCTTCGCCCCCAATCTCCTGTGGGGAGTGGGGGAAGATCCAGCCACCGGGTGAGTCCGAGTCTCGTCGCTCCGATGCCTCGTTCTCGGGGCGAACGCGGTATCGTCACGAGGCATTCTGATTGATTCTCACAGGAACATGAACCTGAGCACCGCCAATCTCCAGTGTGTTGTAGTCGATGCATTGGTCACACATGCTAACCGGTTCTTCCCTGGAGGTTTGTTTTTTCCCTTACTGATAGAATCTACAATTATTCCTCTTTTGCTCCTCTTGACGATCGACTGGCTCGTTCCGCAGAGGAGGAGTTCTATTTGACTGTCACACCTCATCCTTGCGAGTCTTTGGAGAGTGACCCCGGAGAGGAAGAACTGCTGTCGATCAGTTCCCCGTCCCCAAATCACATGGATTCTTCCTCTTCTCCGTCCCCGCATCTATCCGACGGGCATCATTCTGCACCAAATGAGCTACCAAATGCGGCTATCAGCACAGGGTGAGCCGCATGTCGATGGTTTGTCATTTGACAAACTGATAGTTCTCCCATTTCTGATGCCGTGGAAAGTAGTGGCCACAGACGATGAGGATTCCTGAGTTCACACATCAGTTGAATCCTGTGGTTTATTCCTCTTTGACTTTTATTTCACATTCATCAATCATTGGATCTTTTTAAATTCATGTGTGGCATTCATAAAGAAATTTAGGGTAGGATTTGCACCGAGTACTATCTGACAATATAGTTTATTTTCAGGTAAAATACTCCATTGTCAAAGAAGTGATTTTTTTACCAAACATTTTCCATAATGCTGCATTATACATATAGACGCTGGTTTTGATCATGATGGAGTAGGTCCAGAGGTTCTCTTTTGTCGATAACGTTGTATTATTTTCATCAGTTGCAATGGGTGGGTTGCACGGCTTCCATCACGTCATTGGTCCTTCCTATCGAAGGTCGTTGAGCCGTGAATTTCCCAAAAATTTGTTCGTTTATTGCTTGATATGTTCCTCAACATATCTCCATAGTAGAACTTCAGAGTGCATTCTGAATCCATACAAAAATATTTTTGATGAATATGTTTAAATGGTTCGTGATGCCCCACTCCTGGGGTACAATGGACCTTTGTTTTAAATCTCCGTTTCTGTTTTATATGATGTGACGTTCTCACCTTGGTCTCTTGGACGACTAGCTTTTCACCAGAAAGGTTGACAAGTACTGTCAGTTTCTGGTCTGCAAACTCCACTGCAAATTTGGTTTGGAATGGCTATACTAGGATCTGCAACAACAGAAAAAATTGAAAATGTTTTCTGGTGTTGCAGATTGTCCCAAGCATTGTCATATTTTTCAATAAAACCACTAACTGCATAAGTGGTAACTCGCTGTCCCTGGCTTCTCATCGTCCAAAAATTTCCTGATGATTTTCTGGTTTTCAGCCATGTCGAGGCAATGTTTTGTTCGTTGCTGATTTTGTTGGAACCTGGTCTGACGTCGGGAAGTGACGGGACTTCTGCTATTGCCCGTTGCCCTTTGCTTCTACGCGACGAATTCGTTTCCCGATGTCGTGGGATTTTTTCGGACCGGTTAAAAGTGGCGATGGATTCTTGCGAGCTTTGAAAGCTCGTTGTCACTTGGCTTGCTTGGGTGGGAGGTGCGGTGTTACCGTCGCCAACTGTCGTTGAAAATAATCGAGGATTAATATTTATAAAAAAAAGCATGATCGAATGCAGCTTAATCCTGGCGAATTCAAAAATTAAAATATATAAGATTGTGCTTCGTTTTTTAAAGCTGCATGGTGAAGCAGGATTATCAGGGTTCAAAAATCCACCCTTAGTGTGTTCCGATGCGCCCTAAGATGATGCCGTCGATAAAGAACAAGATGGGAAACTTCGTGGGAAACATGTTCGCTTTCAGGCGTATCGGTTGCATTCGACTCCTGCAATCGGCCCGACAGGGATATCGGTAGCCGGATTGCAACGGAGGGTTTAAATGTTGCACGGGGGTGGTCGGGTCTTGCGTGGAGCGCGGGAGGTATCGACCGGGAATCGCTTCTCACCCCCATTAATGTACCGCTTGAATCGCGAGTTCGGTCCTACTGGGCGAAGGGGAATGGGTGGGAGTGTCGGTTTTGCGCAGTCTGATGTTGGAGTGAATTTGAAGGGCTTGGAGGAGGGGCGTCGCTTCATGGCTGCTCCGTTATGATAGCGAAGTCAATATGAGACTGCGGGTGGACGATGTAGTTATCTTGAAACAAATAATGTGTAGCCGCTGATGTCAAACGTTTCTGTATCTAATCTTCCCTGACGTGTAGTAATCCGATGCGCCGTTGTTGAATAGACCCCAGCGGTATGCTTTTCGAGTCCTCTGTTGACGTAGTTTGCCGTCGACTTTTGCGGAGAAAAGGGTTGGCTGGGGTCTTGAAGGAGATTGTCTATTACGAGATGCAAGAGAGGTCGTTTTTTCCTTCTTAAGGACGTGTTTTCGTTGAAAAATAAAATGAGGTTTTCGTCTGAAGATGAAGTAGATGCGATTTCGTGGTGAAAGCTTGTTTATGGCGGTTGGTACAGTGAGAATTGACTTCGTTACGAGGTGTATTTCGTTATATTAATTTGTTGCAACGTTTTATCATTTTACATGGGTCGACTAGATGTTGATTTTAAATTTTTTTTTTTTAAATTGTGTTTTTCATTAAGGCGTATTTCGTTGCAACTGACGTCGACTGTATCGCAACGATTGAACAAAAAAAAAATCAGCATCGTAGAGTCGATTCGCGTTCGGATCATCGCAAAAAGTTGATCCTAGTTTTTCACCTTTTTTTTTTCTAGTGAAGAAAGGTGCAGAACGCCTTGTAATTTGATTTCCCCCCTGCGAATTGGAATCGCTGACTCCTTTCTTTTGACCGGTTGCGTCAAAGAAATGCACTTTTTTTCCTCTCTTGATCCTTGAAAAAAAAATAAAATGTAGCTGTATCAGGCGATGCCGAGAACGCTTACTCACGAGGGAATGAGGCTGTAATGACAAAGATGAATGAAAGGGGGGAGGGGAAGAAAGTCTGAATGACGAAAGTAGTCATTACTCGATCATAAGAAAGGGGGAAATGGAAGGCGATAAGTTTTTTTTCTCTGTTCCGTCTCTTCTGCTATCAACTCCGGATGAGCGGGGGGGGGGGGGGGGGGGGGGGGGGGGG
>CAJPEV010002175.1:0-18728 GCA_905338385.1 Darwinula stevensoni | reverse complement strand
GGGGAGTGGGGGGAATGGCCCAGGGGACAGGAGAACTTATCCCTTCGAATGGGGTCTGCGGGTTGATGGGGGGGTCGGGCGGAGTTTAATCCGAATAGATGGGACTTGGGTTCCTGTTTTTTTTTACCCCGTTGCCTTTTGCGGAGAGGGGATGAATGGGCTTTCGGTGTGTCGGGTGTAAATCTCGTGTGGCTTCCGTGCCCTTTCGAGTCCTGCAGAATTTCTGCGTGCCTTCGATTTTTCAGTGCGAAGTACTTGCCAGTTGAGTGGCATGCGTCAGATCGGAATTCAGAATTTGCTTTGATGTGAACTCATTGAACTCCGTGGGAGGAAATTCCCCAAGGAACTCATAATTTATTTTTATTATTTGGAATCAAATCAATGAACCCTCAAAAAAAAAAAAAGGAAGCCAGCGATGGAAGCGAAAAGCGACCATATGCACTAAACGCCCCGATGTGCCACCAGGTCCCAACCCGCCTCGAGCCCCAAGGTGCACCGACGGAAGAAGCCGGCGCCCCCGGCCCCGAAGGAGCGACCGGAGAAGCCCCCACCGCCCCGCCCTCATGCCCCCGCGAGCGTCCCCCTCGCCCCGTCCCCCGCCCCCCGCCCCAAGCCCCGACCCTTGGAACAGTTACCAGTGATTCATTCCCTGAACGAGGAGAACGGGAAGCCCGACGTCCCGGTGAAGCGTTCTTGGAGCCTCCACGGTGCTCGCCAGGTTCTGCCTTCCGGCCCCCCTCCCATCGGTGAGTCCCGATTTCCCGTCCGCGAAAGCCGCCGGCCGACTCGATCTCGACCGTTCCCTTCGAAACCTCAGGATTCCACGGCCTGGAGTCTCGCGTGCACGAGGCACCGGCGACCGCGCAGGAGCAGCCGACGGAGCCCCCACCGAAACCCCAGGATCTCCTCGTCGACGAGAAGTGGAAGGAGAACGGGACGGAGGACCGCCTGCCGAGACCCATCGGATTCGTCGTGGATCCCCCGCGGCCGGTTCCCGTCGAGCGGAAGACGCTCAAGTCCTCGCCCGCCTCCCAGAGTCCTCCCGCCAAGCCGAGAGGTCTGTTTCCGTCGTGGAGGGTTTCGCTCGTGTTCGTCTCGCGAGAGTGAAGGAGTCGCGATGGTTTCCCGCAGATGTGGAGGCGAGAGCGAAGCCCACGGTGCCCGAGCGGCCCTCCATCCTGAAGAGGAACACCATCGGCGAACACGCCGCGAACAACAGCATCAAGGTCCAGGTCCGCAACAGTGTCTTCTCTCAGCCGTCTCCTCCGTCGCCCGAGGTAGACCTCGTCTTCGCCTCCCTTCCTTCCGGCTTGGGTGAACGGCGTTGCTATGTTGTTTGCAGAAATCCGGGAGCGCCGATGGAGAGGTCGCGAATGCCTCCGTCCACGATGTGCCGCCCAAGCCTCCTTTCAAGAGTGAGTGCGTTTCCGTCCTTCCCTTCGCTGCACATTTGTCATTAGCCGTTCTTTCCTTCCCGTGTTACCCTTCCGTGCACGTGGGGGTTTTCGCTGCCCTTGTGATTCGGGTTGTCCTTCCGTCGGATGTGCTCGTGCCGTTTGTAGTAGAAAGAAAAACGGAAAAGCCTCAAAATGCAGTCACATGAGCTTGATCAAAGTGTGTACTTCGTGAGGTTGCCCTCTTCTCATTCGTGCGAAGAATTTCCTAAGGATTTAATTTCTTTTCGGCTGGAATACGTGCCTTTTTCTGGCTTGTACGATAGAAATGTTGAATATCTCTGATCGATGCGACCATGTAGTGATGGTGCTTTGGATTGTAAACCTTGTTCCATATCTGCATGCCACATGCCAACCATTGGAGGATGCTCTGGATATGAACCTCATCTTCTTTTCTTGCATGAGTCAGACAAGGAGCACCGTGGAAAGGGCAACAAATGGCGACACTCGCTCGGAAAATACCGATTTCCATCTGTTTCGAAGCGCAGTTGCAACTGCCATCCTGTGTGGAAAGCATGGTTGTAGCACTTATAAAAGCCAGTGGATCCATGAAGTGTAATTTGAGCTCCACCTATGCTGTTCTTTTCATATATCAAGTGATGCTAGAACTAGTCTTAAAAAACCCTTTACAGGGGGGTAAAGGGTTTGTTAATGGCATCACATGATTCAGTATGAGGTAGCATTAAACACGTCTCGAGTAACAGAGTCTTTGTCACGACAACTACATCATCTGTACCTTGTTTGAATGCAGAATTAAAGATGAGTAATGAAAATTGCATAGGTGACAGTACAGTTCCTCTTGACACCAGTCCTGCAGGGTTCAGCACTCAGGGAATCACACACCAAGAATGTAGTTTTTGTGTGCACTTGCAGTTGGAGAGCTTTTGTGTCATTCAGTTTCAAGTACAGGTTAGCAGTGGAATTCAATTTGTTGTCTGGATGGATTTCTGGAGATTCACTGTGCAGTAGACTGTTAAAAAGAGTGGTTCCACTTAGGAATGTGATGTCCTACTTTCAAAATTGAAGTTAAGGTTCTATTTCCCCTGTTTCCATTTCCTTGCATCTCGTGGCTGATGGCTGGGATTCCTATCGGCGTTGTGTAGATATTTAAAAGATTAGAATTGTATGTATTCAATATTGAAGAGAGTGTATGCATGCTGGGTTGCCTGCAGATGTGTCATCGACCTCAGAGGAGAGTGAGGACGATGTTCCTCCTCCGTTGCCTGAAAAGACCAGAAAGCATGGCTCTGGTGAACCCATTACCCAACAAGGTAAATCCCTGTCCCCCTGTCTTCTTTGACTTCTTTCCATATTAGCTCGATGCAGCTGCATGCCGCCTTGCACCTTTTGAGTGAGTGGCTGATGGCTGGTTGAAAACATTTTCATGAATTTTTTAGATTCAGATTTTCTTCATGTAAAATAAAAATGACAGGTGGACAAAGAATCCAAAAGTGTTGAAACCAAAACACAGGCAAGAAAATACAGTGAGTTTGCCTGAAGTGGTGAAGAATGCAGAATTGACTAATCTGCATCCTTATTGTAGGGGCCATGCCCTGTCTGGATATGACGGTGAATTCTGCCGGAGGACCCGGCGGAGTGGAAGGAAGACGGAGCAGCGGCGAGGGCGAGATGACGTGTCTGTGATCCATCGATCGTCCGTCCGTGCCTCTTCGACTTCCATCGCATCCCATCAATCTCTTCTCTTCTGTTACCTGCCTAACATTTCAACCTCGATTGCCTTGGACTCAAGTGATGGGATTTCGTCTCGGGTTTGTGGCTCACGAGTTCCTCGGTTTCGTTCGAATAACGGTTGCTTCTAGTCTCTTTGATTCTGCTTCTTGGCATAATTATTATTCATCTGCTTCCTTGCTGAACTTAAACCAAAATATTTCCGAGTTGGAGGCTCCAGATTGCACTTCGAAAGTCACATTCGTGCTGTCAACGTTTTTATCTTACGGTAAGAAAATCGGAATCTAAAAATTTATGGAGGAAAAGTTTTCTTTACAGTGAATGGTGGTCATTCAGCAGACAGGGTTGTTTGTTATGCTCAATGTCATGGTTCTTCTCATTTTTGGTACATTCCGTGGTCCTGGAATAGGACTTTAATCCTGATCAATGTTATGACATGTGTTTCTGTTCTCTTACATTCACAAGGCGACTCTGTGATGACTATTTTCTCCATTCAGCTTCCGCGTTGAGTTTCTTCACAGTGCAATGGGATCCTTGAAGCTCTCCTGTGATAGACAGTTAATTCTTTTTGGCAGTTTCTTGCCTTTTGTCCATCTTGCACCTGATGCTGGTGCTAGTCATGTATGTTTCAGTGAGTACAACCATGCCAGAGGTCAATACTAAGGGAATAGATGGACTCAGATTCTATGTCTCCCTGATCTATATGGCATTTTCAGTTGTCATATGAATCCCAAGATATCATATTTGTATATCAATTCCAATGAGGACAATCACAGTAGAGCTGGGGTGCTTCTGCCTTTCACATGGGTCTGATCTCTTCCCAGGACAGACTATTGTTATAGGCTATGTATGTAAGAACCTATCTATGACTTATGCTTTTCACTCATGTCCTCCAGAGAATAAAGCAGGATTAAAATTGCCCGTCTTGTCACTTCCCACCAGTTGGAATGAAGCAATTCAAGTCCAATTAGTTTTCATTTTTATTTGAAAATCCAAGAATTTCTTGGTTCAATCAAACAAGGATCGAATATCACACTAAGATATCACTTGGAGGAATAACATCAATACGCTCTCTGTACAGCTTCCACTGGGACAGAGAAGACGCAAGGAAGAAAATAAGTCTCATCAGGAGTCTTTTCTGACCTATGACTTCTTTTTTTTTTAAGGGGGCTCTACCAAAATAAAGACAGAGGGAGGAATAAAAAAAATAACATTTCCCTCTTCCCAACTTTGTCTTAACCCCTTCCAGAGAAAAATATTCAGCCAATTGCAGAAGAGTCTTCTCAGCTGTAAGATTTCTCATCACACCCTGTCCAGTACAATCCACAAGAAAAAGGACTCAGCACCTTTCACACAGGACAGAAAATGAACTAGAAAAATATGTTCAGCAGCTGGGGCTCTCGTCATTTCAAATGTCTCCCGTCACCAAAACGTATTTACAGGGAACTTTGAAGGTGCATGAAGGACAGGCTTGCAGGTACTCAAGAGGGAGATAAGCACAACCTGTACTCTAGGCAGAGAAGGATTTAAAAAGTCCTGTACAACACCTTTGCACCTGTACAAGTACATGTACATATTCTTCAAACAGATACTTATGCTCAGGGTACAAAAATGACCAAGGCTTCTGGTACAGTACTGTGTCCCACTTTGCTGCTATCATGGGAAGAACAGAAAAAACTCCACACAGTGATTTCAGATTGACTTCACCCTCTACCCTCCATCTGTAACACTTGTCAGAACTACTCGAGAGTCCAAAATGATAAGGAGTATCCACAACGAGGCTAGAGTAATATCAGGAGTGCAGAGTGTGACATGGCTTGAGTGTATAAGGAACATCAATTAATGCACTTCAATAGGGTGATTGAGGATTGTGGAATCTGTCCAAACATTTACAGGCAGAAGCCAAACCAAAAACACTGTAACTATGAAACTCATTCCAAGTTTCCTTCCTAGAATGGGAAGCATTTCAAGAAGCTCAAATGCAATAGTTCAAGTCATATTCCAGAGTTTGAAAGGGGGTTGAACATGAATACAGCAAATCCCTTCTATACTATCAGGAGACCATGGATAGAAAATCTGGCAGAACAGGAGCTTGTTTTGTCAGATTTTCCATTTCCCAATATGGACTTCTTTTCTACTTTTTCCAGGTTCTTGGGCTTTATTGATGACCCATCTTTGTGTCATGATATTAAGTCCCACCAATGCTTCTCATCCAGAAGCTTGATATGCTGCATTTCCTCCAGCCTTCCAGGGCTAAAGATATCAGTGGTTTACTATGCAGGGAAGAGTGCATATAAATAGGAACAAGGGAGACCTGGTTCTTGGCTAAGCAGGCATCAAAGGAAGAGATTATGGAGTACATCAGCAGGATGTCAGACAAGAGCGTGAATGCATGTGCAAGTACGCATTAGCATGAGGGGTGCGAGGCATGTTAAGTATAAGATGGACTGTTGCCCTGTTGTACTTCCTAGTACAGAAGGGCTGGAGGAATGCCAAAGAGTAAATAAACTTTATTTACTAGCCTGTGCTCTTACTGCTTCCATAATGGTGTCCCACATCAGGAAACCAGAGTGTTTTGAGCCAGACTTTGAAAATTACTCTAGGAATATTTTGCTGTGAGCATGGAATAGAGGGGCACCATACCATGAAATGTCTTTCTTCTCTTTTTCTATTGAAATTGTAGGAAAATCACCCATAGGACATTGGTCATATGGGTGATTTTGGGTAAAGCTTTTTGCAGTCATTTCACTGCATTTGGTCTAACAGGGTTTTGCTGCATTCCCAACCACCCCATTTATGTCACCTGACCTGAGATCCAATCCTTCCTCCAAAACTCTGAAAGTCAAAAATATAGTGTGCAACAGGTTGTTTCTAGGCTTCACTAAGGATGCTGCTTTTCCTACAGCTGTGCCAACAGAATACTGTCCTGTGCACACATCAAAACAATCTAGAAAAAAAAAATGGCAAAGGTTGTACTGTAGTTGCAGCATTGATGTCAACGAGATGATGACCTTAAGTGATGCCCGATTCTAGGGTCAAAATACCAGAAATGGGGTCATAATCTCCGGCAAGGAAGTAAATGTCGCTGCTGTCAAGATGTGGCCCGAAGCGGGCTATGCGCTCACTCTCGCTGGTCTTGATTTTCAAAAACTCTGAATATGGAAGAACCTCACACTTGTGAGAGATGGTCTGGACGTCATTCTCATCCATGTGTGGAGACTGGAACAATGCTCCCTGCAAAGAGAACATCTTTTAGATGAAGACCACATCTCCTCTCCTGGTATAAGTTCTAAAAGGATAAGAGTTCTGATGACTGACCTTGGTGGGGCAAAGTTTCTTGCCTCCCTTGGCCTCCTCAGGATGGTAGAACCACTTGACCTTCACCAGCATGTTCCCACCCCACGCTTCCCACATCATCTCGATCTGGCCGATGTAGGGACGGTCGGGCCGCCCCGTCGACAGGAACACGGCACAGTCCCCGACCCGAATTATCTCCTCTCCGCGTTGGATGGCTTTGTGAAATTCTTTCTTGGTGCGGCCCTTGGCCTGTCGCTTGTATCCCTTGGAAGCCCAACTCCATAACTGCCTATCTGGAAGAAAGGCTGCCATCTTGCTCCTGGTCTCAGACACGTGCCTCTCACGCTTTGAAGGCTCTTCCTGCTCTGCAGATGACTCATCCTAAAAGCATCATGACAAGAGAATCAGATCTGTAAATGCTGTTGATATTTGCCCATCATGCTTGGTTTCAAGTCTATGGTAATACCTCAGGGCTTGATCCTTCACGTTCCTGTTCCTCAGTTGATGTGAATCCACTGCTGGTTGAATCCTTATGCCTGCTTTCCTGTACCACATTTGTATCTTCATTCTCCTTTTCTTGCATCTCTTCTTCCTTCTCCTCCTCCCTTTCTTTAGTCTCTTCAGGCTCTCTTGGTGGGCTATTGGAGATGGTGTACCAGTAGGTGGCCTCTTCACGGTGTTTCTTCTTGTGTTTCTTGTGGTGGTGACCATGATGCTTGTGGTGGTCTGAGCTACTCCTCCTCTTTTTCTTCCTCTTCTCTCTCTCTTTCTTCTTAACCTTTTTCTTCCCTTTCTTTCGTTTCTCTTCTCCCTTCTCCTGTAGGGCATTGAAAAATCATACTCTTGAAAAGAACTTTTTTTTTTACTCATTCATTTATTTAGACCCATTGATTATCTGAAATATTTATACTCTGATAGCTTCATTTTGAATCCTACTTCATCATGTCTAACCATTATGTGTACTGGTTCATGATAAGGTATAGAAGCAAAAATGCTTCTATTGGACCTTTTGAATCCAACTCATATTCTGTACAACTAGTCATTATTCTTAATTTCATGCCAATAGAGACTTTGCATATCAGCCTACAAATCTACAAGAGTGTTTAAAAATTTTCATTTTGTGTGTAGAATGAATGAAGCTCCTGAAAGCTGTTTCATATACTGGTAATCAAGTCTGCAAAATGGGGAACACTTATTTAAAACAGATCTGAAATCCCTAATGAATACTACAACACATAAGCATATATTCTTACACTATAGTTCTTCCTTGTGCTAATTTCAGCCAATCTGGACCATATTGCTCAAAGCCAATAAGCTGTCTGGAAACATTCAGCTAGGCAAGGAGTAGAAAAAAGTGAGTATTTTTAAACTAAAAAAATCTGTAAATATGAAGGATGCACACAGAGAGATATGCATGTTCCACTCCCAATTCAAGTTATGACTCAATTTCCACATAAGGGGGAAAAAGAAGACCCAAATCCCTCCTTGAAAAGAGGAACCATATCGTACCATCTCCTGTGATGTATCATCAACAGGACCTTCAGTGTCTGTTCCATGGGCACTCTTTCCATCCCTGTGTTCGACAGAAGTTCCAGAGGACCGTCGGCGTCTCCTTTGCAAAGACATCATTGGGTCTGGGTCGTGTTCTGTTGAACCATTTACATAATATATATGAGGAATTGTAAGATGATGCAAATAGATGCAAAACTATTAGCATGATCTTGAAATTGACTTCCAAACCATCACGTCTACGGAAAACTCACCCACAATAGGGTAGTCGGGAGGAAGATACCGCACGTGATGAATTGGAATGCGGCCACTGTCACCATCATCAAATTCAACCATGATGGATCCTCCTGGGGAAGACATCTCATCAGACACCATCCCTGGATACAGGCAGCGATACTGCTGGCTCCAGTATGCACAAATTCTAACACCAGCAACCAACACCTCAGCAGAACTTGGCTTCTCTTCTCGGATCTGTGCCATGAGGAAAACAAAAACAATCTAATGAGGCTAAACCCCACACAACTTTCCTTCAACCTGAATTCGTTTCACTCACGGCCTTTTGAAGAATCTCTTCACGAGAGTAGATGTGGGGCCGATTGCCCCGCTCCCCATCAATGGTCACACCATAGACATCGGGAGGCTGAATGGCACTAAGACGGCCCGGATGGAAACGGCCCTCGTGGAGAATCAGGACTCTCTGGCCATCCATCAGCTCCTCCTCTCCCAGAACACACTTCTGGGACTCTTGTTCCGCTGCAAGAGATCTTGAGCATGGTGGACAAGGAAATTAAAGGAGATTAAAAAAATGATTCTGTTGGACTGACCTTGAGTCAGGGGCTTCCTGGGGGAGGGTTTCACTTCTTCATGGGTCTCCTGAGCAGGAGGAACAGGGGTCTTGGGTTTTTCATCATGCTCCTGCAAAGATAAAACAGGCTTTCTGCTGGATTCAACAAGTAAATTTGTGTAATTAATGCAAGGAATTAGGAGAGAAATACACACAGGTATTTATTCATACCCAACCAAATGTACACTAATGTCACCTTTTTATTAAATTTCCAATGGTAATAAAATGGATATGGAATATATGTCCACTAGAAATTCTTCAAGTGCAAAGACTGAACAACCACCCTATCTCTTCTTGTACTATTGCCTGCATCTGACAAACATAAAAATGTTCACTTCTGGACTACCTAGATAAGTGAAACTCATACCCAATTATTGAACTTCACCATGTTATTCCATTAAATTTTAAAAAGAGAACTCATAATTTGGAGAAAGGTAGATTATCATATCATATATTAGCAACAGTTAATACATATGGAGACACTGTCGAAAAACATGCATGAGGTGGGATTTCCATGCAGATGAACATAGATCACCTCACCTCATCTTCTGAATCCTGACTCTCATCAGAGGAAGACACTGTATCTTGTTGAATGATTGTCTCCACAGTCTTGACCTGAGGTTCAGCCTTGAGGGTTGGGCGCACCTTGAGCCGTCGGTCACTCGCTTCAAATGCCAATTGTCTTGGCTGGATCTTGAGAGGGACCAAAGTCTCAGTAGATGTATCCTGGTGGGTATTACGCTTCGGATGCTCTAGTTTGCGTCTCTTGGTAGACGGGTGATCCACATCTGATCCCACTTCCTCGTCCTCTTCGGATTTCAGCACTCCGTTCGAGCTGCATTCCAAGGTCTGCAATAAAAGAAGTGATATGTATAGGGCCTGGGCATAATGTAGTTTTGCACTTTCCCAAGATCAGGAATGTGAAAAAATCTACTCAGAGTGTCTCTTTTTGACAACTCACTTCATCTTTAGTTTGAACTTGGTTTCCTAACTTGTCACACTGCATCTCATTCTTTGCTTCTGAAACAGAAAGGCTGATTAACTCTGCAGATTCCACGTTGAGATTTTCATTCTTCCCAGATGGAAGGGGATGGCTGGGTTTTGTGCACTTTTTCAAAGGATTGTCTTTCTGCTTGGCCTGCTTAGTGTTAGCGCCATAACCCCATGCACTCAGTTGGCTGAGACTGAGCTTTGCTTGCTCCAGCAACTTCCCAGTCGTGAATGTCGGAGGCCTGAGAATATGCTGTGAGCTCCTGAGATTTGCCAGGGGGTTTAACATCTTCTCCTTGTTCTTGCATAGTTGCGTACTGGACACGACAATCGGCTCCTCCTCGGTCGTCTCGGCCGGTGGCCCAGAGTTCCACCGCCTCTTGCCTCTCTTATCAGATCCACCACTCCTTTTCCGCCTGGGTGCCTTCTTGACTTTCCCAGTCTTCTTCATTGCATGAGGCACCTCTTTCTTTGGAGTGAGACGAGATAGCTCTCGCTGCTTTTCTCTGTACTGCTTCTGAAGCTCCATGAGACGCTCCCGCATGTCCATTTCCATCGAGTCCATCTGTTCTGGGCTTTTGAGGCTCTGCATGATCTCAAGATATGGGGAATTATGATACTGAGCCACACGATTAGCAATGAACGTTTGGATGTCTTTCTCAGACTTGGCACTCCTGTAGGAGCCATGTAAGGCCAAAATGCTTGAATCTGTGAGATTACTTCCTTCAGCAAAGGAGTGCTGTTTGCCATTTGCATCTTCTCTCTCTTCTTCAGTTTGTGGATCATCACTTTGATTGGATTCTTCATTGAGACACTGTTCAGCTAGAGCACAAAGAAGTCCCAGACCTTTCATCCTCTGAGAGGATTCCTCACAGATCGGGCTCGTGCCCTGTATCACCTCCTGTTCATCATTTAAGTCCTGTGGCTCCATTTTCACTGACACACTGTCCCTGGAACCAGACTGCTCAGACTCTAAAGTAAGATGCCGATCGATGCTGCTCGACAAGAGTTCCAGGCCACTGAAATCTATCTTCTCAGCTTCCCCTGCAAGATGCTCACTCCGAGTCACTTGAAGTACTTCCTTTTCAGTCACTTGCACTTCATCTGGTTCTTCCTTGATCAATATCTCACACTGGTTCTGAGATGTTTCTTTTTCAAGCACCTTCACTTTATCTGGCTCTGGAGTGTCCACTCTCTCAAACTGAGTTGGTTTGAGTTCATCACAACAGTAAGAATCTTTGGATTCCTGCAGCACATCAACATCTTCGTGTTCTACCTTTGTGGCAACGACTGCCATAGGCTTAGGATCACAGTGTTGGGAAATATCAGTCTGGAGGGTCATATCCTGCCACGGGCTGTCTGCCTCAATTGCCTCCTCCACTTTCACTTCCAAGTTGTTATGACTAGGGCAAGTTGGAGGGGCCTCCTGAGCCTCTCGGGGAGCCAGAGGATGTGTCACCGGTCCCTGAAGGGGAAATGCTCTTGGCCCAACCTCTATGGAGGGCATGTGGGCTATTGGAGGGGACATGTGATGATGTGGAGGCTGGTGTGGAAGCCAGGAGTTCCCATAGCAGTTGCTTCTCCACAACAGACTCTCATCTAATGAATCTACAAGAGAAATACATATTCATTAGCCAATTTAAAATAAAACAGCATTTACACTACAAAAAAATGTATATTGTGCTTTTACCTGGAACAAGGCTATAGGACCCAGACAGAGGATTTCGTGCATAGCGATATCCAAGAGGGGGCATGGATACGGATGGAAGCCAGGAGTGGCTACATCCATTCATTGGCATGCAAGCTGGTAAGCCACCTATGGAAGAAAACCTAGGCATTTTTCACACAGTTCTTCATATTGTGATTCTTATATAACCACAAATATCCTCACCAAACAATGGGGGGGCCATCTGTGAATATAAGTATGGATTGGCATGAGGGAAGGAAGGGAGAGCTGGCACATGTAGTGGCCATGGCATTCCTTCAGCACCTAAAACAAATGCATATCAGCATGGTAAAAAGCAAAACACGAAAATAGCTTCCCATCTCAACTTGGCATTAAGTACCATACCGGTATGCCTCAAGTCACTGTGAGGAGAAGGCATGTGAAGGGGAACTGGCTGGCTTTCATGCTTCTGATCATGGCCATGAGTGTGCTGTGGAGGATCTCCAACTAACACAGATGTGTTTGGATAGACCTCCATTTTGGCCAAGGCATGTATAGGGCTGTCCTGTGGTTCAGACTCCTTTTGGAACTGGACATCCTTCTCTGTCTTCCTCCTCTTCCTGTTGACTTCCTCCAACCACCTCATGAGATTGGGGGAGTGAGATTTCTTGAATGGCACCAAGACACAGGTCCTGCTGCACCCTGTCTTGTAGGGATAGGTGCTCAGATCAATGTCTTCAACTTCATCTCCTGCACCTTGTTGGTTCACCTCTCTGCCCATTTCACCTGGAAATTATCAGCCAAGACCACTGTTGTCAGACATACCATAATTGCTGACTTTTAAATCTTCTGGGATAGGTACCAATGTTGCACTTGCCAATTCTTTATTTTAAAAGTATGACAAGCAAAACCTTTTGACTTTCCTTTCTTCTTCATTACCTAAAGGTTGGTAGAACTTTTTATCAGAAGATATACAGGGTGTCCCAAAAGTCCCTGTACAACTTTGAATTATTAATTTAAAATTAACTGTAAGAGTTAGGACTAATCTGTTTATTGTATCATGAAATGCATCTCAAAAAGGTTTTTTTTCTTTTTTACAATATTAGAATACAGAAATGTGCTCTGCGTGTGTTGCATGGAGAACGTCAAGGCGATAACCAATTTCTTACCATGTCGCTGTAACGTGTCCACATCAACATTCCTTATAGCACTGCGACTTCTGTACAACTCAATGTTGCTCACTTTTGTGCGGTTTTGGTCTTTCACATAACCCCTCAGGAAGAAATCCAATGGGATAATGTCTGGTAAATGTGGAGGTCATGGAACTGGACCACCTTGCCCGATCCAGTTCGAAAGGAAATTTCTGCTGAGACATTCATGCACTGCCAAACTCTATAGTGTTGCGACACTGGAGTTTGGCAGTTCCATGGCCTCCACGTTCACCAGACATTACCCCATTGGGTTTCTTCCTGTGGAGTTATATGAAGGACCAAGTGTACAGTACAAAAGTGAACATTGAGGAGTTGAAGAACAGAATTCACAATGCTATAAGGAATGTTGATGTGGAATCCTTACAGCAAACGTGGCAAGAAATTGGTTATCGCCTTCATGTTCTCCATGCAACACACGGAGAGTACATTTCTGTATCTAATATTACAAAAAAAAACTTCTTGAGATGCATTTTATGATGCAACAAACAGATTAGTTCTAACTCTTACAGTTAATTTTAAATTTAATTTCAAAGCTATTCAGGGACTTTTGGGACACCCTGTGTGTCTTGAATGCAAGTTCAATGTCGGAATCGTGCAATAATTTCATTCCATGGGGCAGTAACCTTGTCCCTCCTGAAGTTGGCATCCAGGACGCCAACGATTTTAATCACTTCTCTCTCATCGCAAGGATGGTGGAGAAGTACAACTGGCTCCATCTTACCTGGGTTTCCAAAACCAAAGCTTGGGGATGTCATTGTGGAGGCATGAGAGAGGCCTCTGATTCCAGAAGTCACAGGAACGATGACAGGACTAGGTCGATCATGGCACAGAGTAGAAGTTGCTTGAAGAATGACACCTAAGAAATTTCAAGCGCGAATTTTTATCACAAAGCTATAACAAGCGAAACAACTTGGGCCTAGTCATGATTAGAGTCTCTCTGTACCAGGGGGATTCATTCCCATTTGTCGAAGATGCAGATCACCGTGAGAGATGAAACCAGAGCCGTGCGATGCAACGTTGGGGAACGGGGGAGCCGCATGGAGGATGCTTCTAGAGCTGACATCACGGAGAATCTCGCCTGGCAGCCGCATTTCCAAACGGAACTCCATTGCCGATGCCTGAGTGAGTCTCCTCTAATATGCAAATCAGCATTCCAGCTGCAGAGTGTCAGGTTTGAACGTGCATCATAACCTCGACATGCACTTTCCTCATCGTTCAGCCATCTCGCGGGCACGGAATACAGTTCACATCACCGTCCAGATCGGTGCAATTCACTCAGTCGCGAAGAACGGGACGAAAATAACTTTTTTGAACGGTTTAGATAACCTACAACTGCTTGCGTAACAAAAGATTTCTGCGTGAAGCTGCGTAGGCTGCTCAGATCTCGTCACACCGTCGCAGTACTTGACGACGTTGCTCATCGTCCTTACTCTCATGAGTCAACGAGCCATTTGCGCCACTAGCACGGTTGCACTCCTCAAAGATAGAATTGGCTCCAATCTTTACTGCTGCTGTCGTAAAGAGTCACTACATCTTATCTTTTCTTTTTTATAAAAATATATTTTTTCAAATGGGATATCATGGGAGTTAGTATTTACGAGAGCAACGGTTCTTGTGATTCCTTCCTGAGCTCGGAGTCAGGGGAACGAGCAACCCTGCTTCACGTGCCTACTTTCGTCTGCTGCAGCCCCGAAGCATGTCCGCTGACGGGGAAGCGCAATAACACAATGGGCCATGAGTCAGCAAATATTTCAGGAGAGGGGAGAAAACCTGGCCCAAGGCGACATCATCGATTCAGCGTCTTGTTTCTTCCATCTGGGAAATTTTTTCCTGCATCCGTTTAAGCCCTACTCTGCTGCCACCTTACCACACGGTTGATGGGTGATGACCAGGTCTGAAACTATGCCTAAAAGCCAAACTGGCAAAGTAAGTTTAAGGTGATAGTTTAATGTGACTTAGCCTAGGCCTAGTTATAGGCTAGGCCTCGGCTCATCACATATATTAAGTCACTGAAAATCGATCCCGCATAGACATAAGTTCAAGTAGAAACAAAGCGCTAGCCCAGAAATTGGGAAGTGTGTCAGACGCCTCAGAATTTACGTACCTTTGTCATGCAAAGACTCACCCCTAGGCTCTCAGGTGAAAGACGATGATCCGTGTATATGCTTGGACTTAATCCTCGCATATGCTAATGAACTTCAGGCTTCATTTTAATATTCCATGTGATATTCCTCTGTCGATGCATAAATTGATTCAAAATGCTTATTTATTCATAATTACATCACATACTTTTAATTATACAGTGCAACTTATACATCTTAATAGATGAGCATATATATTCAATGATGAAAATGATAGTATGCCCATGAAGTACATATTAAAGGTGGTATGAAGTAATTTGCCATGCAGCAAATGTTCCTATTCATGCTGGATCAATTTCCAATAATGGACTTAAATAACCTAGGTCTAAAAATAACCTAGGGTTGGAGAGTAGGAGTATTGTGCATGAGTGTTTTATAGTAGACCTAGGCTTAATAGCATAAAATTGTATTATTAATCTTATAATCTTTGGTATAATTTTAGTGAAATGCCTGATATTTTCACTTGCAGATGAAGCAGCTGAGCCCACCCTCTGGAATTGACATTTCAGATGATGAGCTGGTCAGCATATCTGTTCGTGACTTGAACCGACAGCTGAAGCTGAGGGGACTCTCAAGAGAAGAGATAGTCCGGATGAAACAGCGGCGCAGGACCTTGAAGAACCGAGGTTATGCAGCCAGGTTGTGCACAAATTCAATAATAATAATAAATAATGTGTTTAATTTTAAATGTTGACCTGCTTGCAAATGCAGCAATAATGAAATTTAAGGTTTTCCTCTCCAGTTGTCGGATAAAGCGCATCGAGCAGAAAGACGATCTGGAGACGGACAAGGTCCACATGCACATGGATTTAGAGAAGATGGCAGAAGATAATGATCGGATGAAGCAAGACGTCAATTCGCTGATTGCCAAGTGCGAGGCCCTAAAGAAGTTCGCCCAGCTGAAGAAGATTCCCCTTCCTCCAGAGCTGCAGACCATCCAGTGATTTGCACACATAACTTTGCAGTATTTGTTGGTGATGGTTACTCTGGGTTCTCAGGTACCATAACTGATATTTTTTTAAATATTACCTGTACCAAAGATCTGAAGTATCCAAGTGCACCTCTGGGACATGAAATTTACCATTGTGTGCCTTATGCGCTGCGATATTGACATTCCAATTTACCATCGTGTGCCTTATGCGCTGCGATATTGACATTCCAATTTACCGTGATTTTTCTGTCTTTTGACTGATGTCTGTGCCTTTGCATTCTATAATGAAGTTTTTGGATAGTTACAGCTCTCGAGTTATGACTTGTAGTATCGTCAAAATCAGACCCAAATAGTCGTGTTTGTTACTCTATGGCTTGCCGTTGGTGGACCGTTTCAGAGGAAGTGACATTTTTTCATGAGCTCGTGAAAAGAATTAATTCTGTCTCAACTTTCAACCAACTCAAGACGCTACTTGCATTCGTGTTTCAATGCCAAAACTTTGAAGGTTTCAAGAAATTTAAATTTAAAATATATACAGTGCATTCTATTGATCCTAATTGAAGCTTCTCCGTGAAATCCTTATGATAGCGTCAAGATAGCTTCCAGTGCCATGAAGCAAACGACCCGCTAGCGAGGCTGGAAAGGCACAAAGATAGGAGGTGAAAGGTGAAGGTCACGTCAGTTACGTGTAACAACTCATTTTAGTAAAGTGAACCTGTCAAGGAAACGTCCTGCACATGTGACGTTATTGAATTTTTTCTCAAATCAGAAGGACGACGATACAAATGAAAAGCGTGAATCATACGGGCTAATGAATTTCCAGTTGCACATTTCCGCCGTGATATTTGGGCTGAATCAAGAAATAAATTTAGTTAATTTTAAGCTTTCTTCAGATATTGAATGTGCTTTCATCATCTACAGTTCAAATTCCGTTTCCACCATTTCATAACATTTTTCTTAGTTTCATTTTCTTTGTTTGCGCCGTTTCGCGTTTTTGTTGAGTATATCTCACCTGCGTTTTGGAAAAAACACAATACAACCTTTTTACGTCCTTGAGTTGCTACTGTTTTCTGGTAGCTTGAGTTTTCCTTTCACTGGCATAGAGAACATGAGATTATGTTTTTATGTCAGACGAGCCAGGAGGAGCCGAAGTCCCCTCAGTCCACCCTTGCATGCACCACTGCTCCTGGTCTGTGATTCGTGGCATTCCACTGCCCATGCAGTGTTAGTGGTATACTGAGTCTGAACTCTGATAGAAATAATCTGTTGAATGTTCATGATCATCCAACATGCAAAAAATGAAAAATTACAAGACGAATACATGGAAGCTCTTTGCATCTGTAATTTTATCAAGTTGGATACATGAAACAATCATCTCTTTTGAAAATGGCAAGCCCCTCATTTTAATGCATACATAGTTTGATACAGCTCTCCACGGTGGAAAGGAGACGATCTTGCATGTCAGTCGAAAGAGATGAGTTCTCCGACTTGGTCGTTGGGTTTGTTTTCGTAAGGCACCTCGAAATTCTGTGGGGATTGGAGACCGCTACCCATCGGCACGGAAGGGACTGACTGCATCGGCATGCCTGGATATTGCGATGCATTCGACGCCGGGAACGTTCCTATAACACCGAGCACGCCGTCCTCACAAAGAGACCCCCCCAACCGTGAAAGTCCAGGGAACTCATCTCACCGGGAATCTGATACGTCGAAGCGTGTCCCGGCGGAGCAGGGACGCCAGGAGGAAAAAAACCCAGCGGCTGCGGCTGCGGCGAACCCTGCACGCCCTGCGCGGGAGCACCGAGCTGCTGCAGCGCCGGCTGTCGAAGAAGCGGTCCGACCATCCCCGGCTGCTGAGAAGGCCCAAGACCCGAAGGCTGCCGCGGACCCATGGTTTCATATCCCAAAGGCTGCCGAGGGACTCCGGTCGGCCGACTCGCCGCCATTCCTCCCACGTATCCGGCTGGAGCAAAGCAGACATCAAGAGTTCGTGCCGGAGCAATTGTAGATCGCCTTTTTCAAGTCACGACGAACGTTAACATTACGTCAGCATTCTTTTTAAATCAGGATCCTAATTTGTTACGAAACGTGGAACATAAACCTAGTAAACAGAATGCATTAAATAAAATGACATCAATTAAGCATAAATCTGGGAATATCCTACGATACGCGTAATTTAGGTCTCTCGTCTTCGCGCATCGGTCTCGGGCAGAAAAACAAAACGTAAACGACACGGATGCAAACGGGATACCGGGTGGGACGGGGTAAGCGGATGGGACGTGAGACAGAGGGTAGGGAACGGGCATCTGTGACTGTCCCGTTTCGTAGGGGACGGGCATCTGTGACTGTCCCGTTTCGTACGCCTGCTTTTGCTGCTCGTGTCTCATCTGCATCTCGCGCTCCTGCTCCTGCATCCGCTGCATCGCCATCAGCCGCTGGTACTGTACACGGGCAAGGGTGCATCGCTCGGCATCTTCCTCGCAAACGAAACCCGATGCGAACCCGACCCACCTCGAGATATTCCTGTTTCTTCTTCCGCAAGATCTCCAGCTTCTGCGCCATCTGGAGCTGCCGAAGACGCTGCGCTTCCTCCGCCTCTCGACGCTTCCGCTCCCTGTGATCTTCTCTTAGCGCATCCAGCGCCGCTCTCGCGTCCCGGATCTGGCTCAGTCTGTCTTGAAGACCCTCGTAGTGATCTGACGGGAAACAGATGCGAGTAAAAACCCTGAACGCGACCAGAAATGGAACTCGAACCACTCACATCGCTTTCTCTCTTCTTCCTCCATGGCTCGAACGAGCCTGGAATGGAGCGAGGTGATGTCGAGGAAGAGCGTCTGGACGAAGGAGTCGTTCCCGACGTGTCTTCCCCGACACTCGTTTGCTCTCATCCGATTCACGAAGATCTCGATCTGCATCCGGGCGTTCGAGATGAATGCGTCCAGGTCTCCCGGCTCCCCGTTTGAGCGTGCCTGAGGCGAATCCATCGTCGATCGAGC
>CAJPEV010002174.1:2712-49150 GCA_905338385.1 Darwinula stevensoni | reverse complement strand
TCGTTTTTTTTTTTTTTTGGTGTCGCTTGTCTTCTCGGGCGTCTGGGTGGGACGTGGACGTTCTTGTGTGGTTGTTGGAGCACTTTCACTTTTATTTTATTTTATTATTTTAATTTTTTTTTTAGAAGCTCCTTTATCCGTTGTTGGGAGGTGATTTTTTCGTTGACGCGTTTGGAAGCGATGTTCGAATGAGATTCGAGAAGCGTTTCCTGGTCTCGTGTGCCGTTAAAAGACGAACGCTAGGTCGGTTCCGCTCACGCCCAAGACGCGGAGCGATATGCATGCGGGGAACGGTTATCGCAAATGGAAAAATGAGGCCCCGGACTCGAGCCGTGAGTGATGAATGGGGTGTATGCGCTCCGACGGGGTCGTGTGGGCGTCGTTATTACCTGCGACTCCTCGTTCATTACGTAAGGTTTGTGTGCTCGATCGAGCCGTATATTGAAAAATGAGAGGGTATTAAAGGGAAATTTAGGGAGGCAATCGGGAGCCGACTCGCATCACCGAGCACGGGCGTCTTTTCCCTCGATGAACCTGACGGATGACTCCGGATTCGCTCCGAATTTCGGAGGAAATTTGGAATTTTTTTTTTCGTTCGGTCGGGGTGTCGGGCGAGGTTCGGTCGGTCGGCGCGAGGTGGCTCTCGCGGCGGAGATTGATATCTCGGCCGCATTTCCACGCTTCCTGAGGAGGGAATAGGACGTCGGGGAGCTCATCCTTCTTCGTCAATGACCAGAAGTCTCTTCGGGTCGTTTGTCCTTAGCCGGGAAAATCCCTTTAGGTGAGAGAGATGGCCGAGGCGCTGTAACGGGTGTTGCGTCGTCGTAACGGGTGACGCGGAATGTCGGATCGGCAGGGGGTTTCCGGTCCGGTGAGGAATCTTCCGGGCTTGCACGGGTCTTTCGGAGACGATGTGTGGGACCATGGGGCTTCACCGCGTCCCAAGAAAAAGGCTTCTGTTTTGTTTCACCGTGGATGGTTTAGGTTTTGGCTTCTGAGAACGACTGATACGTTGCGAGATCTTTTTCTCACGTTCTTTCGGTGTTCGAAAGTCCTCGTCGAGAATTCAGGCTCGTTCGAAGCGGATTAGAGTAGTTTTTGGATTAGGGAAGTTTCGGGATTAGCTTATCGGTGCTTATTTGGTGAGCATGAAGTAATTTCTGGGGGGAAGAAGAGAAGTTAAAAGAAGGAGAAGATACGGATTGCCAGTAATCCAAAAGGAAGAAGACGAGGTAAGAGAAGAAATAAAAGCGGAGGAAGAAGAAAAGAGATGTCTGTGTGCGGGTGAGGATCGATTGGGAAGAAGAGAAAGCTGATATCCCTTCCTTCTTCTATCTTATTCCACTTGTTCTCTCTCTCTCTCTCTCTCTGGGGGATGCCGAGATGTTTCTCATCTGGTTTTCATCTTCGCCGCAATTCCTTCTTCCCCCCCTTTTTTTTTCTTGGCCTTGCCGTTTTGTAATGAAGGCCAGTGGGGGTCGTCGCTGCGGCTTGGGAGTTTTCCGAAGGAATTTTTTTTCTCTGGCGAGACCGAATCGGGGTCTGTCGGGATCGTTCGGGGTTCTTTCTTCTCGATTTGGTCGAAAACAGGGAGGAGGAGAGGGGAACACGAGCCGGGGAAGTGAAGCGGAAGAGGGAAAAAAAAAGTATCCCGTCATCCAGCTTGGGGGTTCTCCCATCGATGAAACAAAAGAAAGAATAAAAAAAAAAGAGACTCAGTTGAGCTTTTTTGTCATCTGCACAGACGCTCATTGTAGGGGGGGGGAGCATGCTAGGGTCCACATGGTCCGCGGAGGGGCCACACCTGCCCCCTGGCTCCGTGGGTAACATGGGTAACATCATCTCGTCACCTTCGACTGTTTGCCTTCCCAACTCGTGTTACGTTTTTTGAGAAGATGGCACCTGTCTCAACATGGAAGCGATTGCTCATCGAGGTCTCCATCTGTTTCATCCGCTTCGTTCCGTGCCCACCGCGTTCCGTGCCCGCGGAGATGGGGTTCAGAGCGTTCCGAGTTCGAAGGGGAATTGTTTATTTGGATTCGATTTGGAATTGTTTGTTGATCTCGATCGAAGCAAAGGGTGCGACCCTGCGGCCGATGAGAGGACGAGTCGGAGCCCCGTGAAGGTCGCATGGCAGATATGTTTCATTTGACGGTATACATTTTTTTAAAGTTTAGGTACATAAGTTTCGACCGATCAGAAGTTTTTTTTATTATAATTTGCTCACTCTAAGAGGAACAGGGGGATCGGGTCACTCCGGCCACCAATTACAATTAAAAAACGGTGTCGGCATGGCAGCTGCCGCAATTAGGACGCGTCCAATGAAACAAAGAAGAACACGGCTTTGTCCATTTTGGTCATTATACACGATGCCCACTTGCGTAACAGGTCGTTTCCATAGACGACCGATGCGGAGTGTACCCGCACGTGATAGCCCGCCCTCGATGTGGGAACTCTCTGTTGACATGGGAACGCCGACACGATGGAGGAATGGCATATATGCTCTGACGTGGCCCCGGCTGATCCCTCGGCAGCGTCCACTTTCGCTTTTTTTTTCGGGACGTGACGGAGATGTAATGCGTCCGGGTTCGTCGTTGATGATATGGTCGAGGTAAAGAGCCTCATCACGGACCATTTCCGAGGCTTCAAAGTGTCAGATTAGTTTCTTTAAATATTCGGACGGGCCATGGGGTTCGCGGACGAGTAGCTCTTTGGGATTCGAATGACAGAACCGCGTCTGGACGAAGAAGCGGCGCGAGTCGCGTCGTTTGCATGACGGTAGCTCGTTTCGTGCCGAGGCCCGGAAAGGGTTCGAGGCTCGAGTGCGGGAACGTTTCATCGGATCGTATTCCGTAAATGATCGATTGGGTTCATTTTCGAGTGTTTGATCTCCGAGAAAACCGCCCCTGAGACGTGTTCTCCCCGTTGCAGTACTCCTACGAAGCCGAGACGGGCGAGTACTCCGCCTCCGTGACCGTGGTGTGGAACCGCGTCCACCACGTGGACACGGTCGCCGTCCGCCTGTACAAGTGCTCCATCCTCGGCTCGCACCGGGACCATCCCGACTGCTCCCTCTGCCTCACCCGTCAGCGGGAGTACAACTGTTCGTGGTGCGGGCACTCCTGCTCTTACGCCCCCACGTGCGGGCACCCGCCCACCAGGGAATGCCCTCGACCCAGGATCGACCTCGTGAGTCTCTTTTTTTTAATATTTATTTTAATTTTATTCGGTGACGAATGGGTGCGGGGCGTCGAGGGACGCTCGAGACGGCGCGATCGGCGGTTCCTTCGGTAGTACTTGACGGTGCGCCGAGTACTTGTCGGCGACGTTTCGAGTTCGTTAATGAAAGTCACGCGAGAGAAAGAAGGAAAGGCTTGGAAGATGGATCTGCCGTGCATCATTTCGCACCGTGCTTCCCCGCGAGGGAACAGGTGCGTGTACGTACCGCGGAGGGGGGGCGTGGCTCGAATCCAATCATTACATTTTCAATGTATCCCCTGTGAAAGCACCAAATTACACATCTTGCTTCACGGCTTCTGCTCCCAAATTGTTCCCTCTCTCCCTCTTTTTTTTTCTTTCTCCCAGCGGAAAAACGTAATTTCGGGAGGGGAGAGGCGATTACGGTCGGCCCCGGTCTGCATTGACCTCGAGGTTAAGGATTGCGTGCACTTTCCCTCTCTCGCTTTTATATTTAGATGATATGAATATTTAGGGGGGGTTTCGAAGGTGGGGAGGGAGATGGGGGGAGGGGAGGGAGATGGGGGAGGGGAGGGAGATGGGGGAGGGGGTTCTCTTTTTTGGGGGAGCCCGTGTCGGAGACACGTCCCTGGACGCAATTAGAGCCGGAAGTGATGGATCAGCGCCGTATACGCCGTAATCCAATGATCCCATTCCCCGAAAAAACCCTGCGGATAAAGGCGCGTTTATTCCTTCCCCATCCATCAAGTTCTCACCCTCGTTTTTCCCTCGTCGCTCGGCGAGTTCCATAACTGGCAAGTTCTCATCGATTCCTGCGAAGCTCATCGACAAGGGTGGGGGGGAATGGGGTGGGGAAATATACGAGAACGGGAATGGTCCTCTCGAGACCTTTTTCCGGAGTCTCTCCCTTCCGGTTTCGTCGAATTCATCGAGGAATACAGATCAAGGACGGGCTGTATATGGGAGCGGGGGGGATCCTGCTGGGCGGAGGGCTAATGAAGTGGAAGGGATCATTTTAAATTGGGAAAGGCCATGACCGTATCGTGGCGATGATGCTGATGATGATGACTTGCTGGACGGGGGAGGAATCCGAGATATCTCCTGGCGTTTCCGCGTTTCTTTACAAGGTCGCTTCGATTGTCTTTTTTTTTCCTTTTTTTTTTTTCTCGGAGCAATGTTGGGGCGTGAATGTCGCGAGCTCGCCCTTTCGAGGCCTATTAAAAATAAATCGGGAGCTATTGCTGTCATATAGTCGAGGACGAAACTTTGGGGAATGGGGGAAGACTGGGCTGATTAAATATCGATCCCGATCAATCCTTACTTGTCTCGAGGGAGTTCCCGAGAGAGAAACGATCCGGCCTGACCGGATCCGACTCGGCCGGATCCGTGAGTGATGCCAACCGCTATTTTTGCACAGATCCAGCCGCTGAGCGGTCCGGTCGAAGGAGGGACGCTGGTGAGGATCGAAGGCTCGAACCTGGGTCTGAGGAGAGAGGACGTGGAGGGGAGGATCAGGGTGGGGGGACAGCCCTGCCATCTGGTGGACTACGAGGTGAGCGTGAGGATCACGTGCAGGACGTCGCCGGCGCCGGGTCCGGTATCAGCTCCCGTGGAGGTTGGGAACAATGCGGGATTCACGCAGTCCACCGTCCGGTTCTCTTATCGGGTGAGTCCTTTTTTTGCAGTTGGAGGAAATGAGGTCTCGAGGAGATGGGGGGTGGTGATTGCACGAACGGTCGAGTGTCATGTAAATGCAAATCGGGTATCGAGTGGAATGGTTTTCTTGGTGGTTCGATCGCCGTGTCTCATCTCTTCAATTTCTAGGTTGCGGGATGGGGTGATCGGGGTTTGGATAAGGGGGGAAGAAAAGAAACTAAATTGATGTGGAACAGATGCGTCATGAAATTGACAAAATTTGGAAGAAAATGAGTTCAGATGGGGACTAGACTTGGAAGCGTGCGTGCTTCATTTCCATAAATTGTCATAAAAATAAGAAAACGGAATCGTGCAGGAGATCAAGGTGGAGGGAGTCTACCCCGCGAAGGGACCCGAGAGCGGCGGGACGATCCTGTCGATCGTGGGCGAGGACCTGAACGTGGGATCGTCGATCCGTGCCTACCTGGACGGGCTCCCGTGCACCCTGATTCCGGGGGGAGGGTCGTCGTCGAGGGTCACGTGCAAGACGGCGCCGAGCCAGGGTCCCAGGGTCATCCAGTCGCTGACGCTTCACGTGGACGCGGCGAATCGGACGCTCCCGGGGAATCCGTTCAACTATACGAAGGATCCTACGATCATGGAGATCAAGCCGCTCAAGGTAGGAGTTGATTCTCGGCTCGGTGGGGTGCTGAAGGGGTTTTCATCTAGTTTCACCCCAGGAGGAAAATGTATGGAAGTTTGTTTTTTTTTCTTTTTAGGGGGGGTTTAAGTGCTCCGGTAATTGGTTTAAATTTTCGTCATCTGAGGTTAACAGTTTTTTATGCATATGAAGGGTCATAAAGCAGGTGAGATTGGACGGGGAAAAGTGCCGTTTTTATTGCTAATAAAAAATAGAGAAATGGGTTACTTGCGGATGATTCACGGCTGCACCCGTGATCGCGTAAAACGCGTCTTTCTTCTCTCGTCGTGGGGAATATCGAGCGATGTTGATGGATTTTGGTGCTTTCGTGACAGAGCTTTGCGAGCGGGGGTCGGCTGATGACGGTGCACGGGACGAACCTGGACTCCATTCAGCGACCCGAAATGGTCGTCTACATGCAGGACACCCCGAATCCTCTTAACAAAACCGTAAGATCCTTTTTTCCCCCCTCTTCCGTCCTTCCATTCATTTTTTTTTTTCTCATTCGAGACCGTTAAGGTATTGAATGGGATTGGCCTCCGGGGGCGAAGTCATCCCTGTTGATTTAACGGCGGGGATCGTGCAACTTTTTCCTCGCATTTTTTTTATGGCTTCGCCGTCGAAAACGCCGGCGAGTCCGAGGAGTCGGACGAGCGACTTTCTTTTCCACCTCTTTGGCCACGGAGTCCAAATAAACACGGCGTAATCGCCTTTGCACGTAATCGCCTTATGCGCCGGTTTACTTCGGTCGCTCACGGGGCTTCTTTCACGGGGTTGGTCCGGCCACCTGTTGTTTATCGTGAGAGGCTCGTGGAGCTTTGTGGGTTGCGTCACGCGCGGGAGTCGTGGGAGAGCAGATGGGGATGAATTTTATTTTGCGGTTCCCGTTTCTCAGTTTCGAATTTATGAGGGACATTTTTGGTGCCAGGCGTGGAGATTTTTTTTTTTTGGGAAGGGGGGGGGGAAGGGGGAAAGGGGGTGGGTTCAGTCTCGCTGGGGGTTCACGGAAAACTGCTATATATAAAAGATAATGGAGTTTTGGGGGGATCTGGCAGCCGTGATCGGAGACCGGGTATTTCCGATGAGTGATGGCGGAATAAAATTGAAGAATGCGGCAATATTTGCGGAGCCGTTGGGAGCGGAGACGCAGGAAATTGGGGGGAAATTCATCCCCATTCCAGGGTTCCATCCTTCAGACCGCTTTCCTTCGTTATCCGAGGACGCATTCCTCCGTGAGATAGGGACGAGATGGTGAGACGCTTGCGTGGGGTTGTTGTTGGAGACCGGGCAGGGAGCCGATCGGTAGGGCTTGGAAGTGCACGGGGTGCCTGAGAGAGAGAAAGGGGGCAGGGGGGGAGGGGGGTGGAAACGGAAAAGTATAGCAGATCGTAAAAGCGTGACAATGCGCCTCGTTTCCCGACTGTGGATGAACCGATGTTCACGGCGAGGAATATATGGCACTATGGGTTGATGTCTATGCGAGGAAAAAATCCCAGACTCCCCTCCTCCTCCACGTCTAACTGACCTCCTTTCCCGTGTCCTTGGACGAAGGTGTGTGCCGTGATGAGCAGTTCGTACATGGAATGCCCGTCCCCGCCGGTGGCGCTGGATGCCCTCGTGCCCTTGGCGGAAGGGGAAGGGGAGGACGAGCGGCAGAGGCGGGGCGTGCCGCACCGTCCGCCGGTCTTCGCCATCCCGTTTGGCGTCCGGGTCGGGTTCATCATGGACCAGGTGGCGAGCGTCCAGGACTTGACGGACCACTTCCCGAACCTTCGATCCACGCTGCTCTACGTCCAGGATCCCAAGTTCTACCAGTTCCCCAGCCTGGTGAAGCTCTACAAGGGAGACACCCTCGTCATCGAGGTAGATGCCAACTCTCGTGCCTTACCCTCGTGATCCCGCTTATGTAATAATCAATTTCCTAACCGTCGTCTGTATTCCGCGTGGTTGACGGGACCTTCGATGATCTGAACTCGTGTGCTGATAGGAATTTCTGCGCATTTGTTATTTGCAAGTTGCTCAATGTAATTCTTCGGATTTCGCTCTGCGTTCGGTTCCCATTACCTCTGTAATTAAGACTCGGCATTCGAGAGAGTAGAAAGTGGAATGGAATTTCGTCTCCTATGAGAAAGTAAGCGGTCACGAGTCGCAGACGAATCCAAAGAACTCGGGAAACGCAGCCGGACGTCCGCTGACCCTTTACGTAATCGACAGGGCGAGAAGCTGAACCTGGCGGCGGACGAGTCGGACGTGAACGTGACGATCGGGACGGAGGCGTGCAACGTGACGTCCCTGGCGCTGACCCAGCTGGTGTGCACGCCGCCGGACCACCAACCCCCCGGCACGGACGAGATCGGCCTGAAGACGAAGGAGGGCCTCCCGATGGTCGTGGTCCGAGTGGGCGTGAACCTCCGCTACCCCATCGGGTACCTCCAGTACGAGATGGTGAAGCCGTACGAGTTCCCGCCGGTGGCGGTGGGAGGGATGGCGGCCGGCGGGGCCTTCCTCATCCTCCTCTCGCTCGCCATCCTCATCGTCTATCGGCGGAAGAGTACCCAGGCGGAACGGGAGTACAAGAGGATCCAGATCCAGATGGACACGCTCGAGTCCAACGTCCGCTCCGAATGCAAACAAGGTCTCTTTCTCTTTGCGAAATCCTTGGTAAAATGACGCAATCGCGTGCTTCGTCGGCGCGATCGGTTCTCACGAAGTTGAGGAATGCAAATTTACCGATCATGGTCGTAAGTAAACTCACGTACGCCCGGATGTGAGGATTTGCCGATGCGAATGACTCTCTCCCTCGTGCAGCGTTTGCAGAGCTCCAGACGGACATGACGGACGTGACGGCAGACCTGGAGAGTTCGGGGATCCCGATCCTCCCGCACAAGGCATACGTGATGAAGGTGTTCTTCCCGGGCGTGTCGGACCACCCGATCCTCAACGACCCGAAGGTAGTCGGTCCTCGGTTCCGTGCATTGCGTCGTACCTGTTGTGGATGCGGGAGAGAGGGATTAAAGAAGAGAGGGTTGCGTCCCGGCGATGCATAGGCATGAGGGGGGGATATCAATGGGATTAGGGTGCTCTTGCAGGGTGCTCCTCTCCGAGGGATACCAACTGAATTTCATGAATCCCTAATGTCCACAATCCTCTCTGCCTCTGATTCGAGGGATTCTCTTGTTTATGTGCTCCACCCCCTTCTTCCTTGTTTCTCTTCCCCCTCTTCTCCTGATGAAAGAAGGGAAAAAAATCTTTCATCCCTCCGAGAAAGTAATTTCGCGTCTTGGGGATCTCCCCTTTCATAGGCCGTCATCGATTTTTTTTTCTTCGTTCTACTGTCTTGTCTCTTTTCTCCCGGTCTTCGCTTCGTCAGGCCGGATCTCCGGATTTTTTCCTCCCGCCTGCGGTCAGCCCGGATCCCGTTAAGGTTGTAAAGCGGGGAGAGGCAGACATGGAAAGCGTGAGAACGGGGAAGAGTGTGCAGCGTTTGCTGGGTCGATATCGAGGGGTTCATGCGAGAAGGTGCCAGGGTGCCTCCCAGGGTGCACCCTTCGTCTCGAGAAGAGACAAAAGCGGGGAAAGAAGGGGAGGGAATAAATTACCCTGAATACCCAGCTGACGTCATTCTCATAAAAGAAAAAGAAAAAGGGAAGGTGTTGGTTATTTTGACCCCTAGGATAATTGGATGGGTGATAATGAGCACGTGTGTCAGGATCCCAGTGGTTTATGGACCGAGTTTCTTTTTTTTTTTCTTGGTCCAAATTAGACCTCTTGTGAGAGAAAAGCGTGAATGGATCCAACTTTAGAGAATAATCATTCTTCCCCGCTTAGCCGGTGCGTCTTTTTCGCACCTGGACTGGTAGGCGTACGTTTTAGTATCGGTCGGCCCCTATTTAGGGGGGAACCGTTATGTTTGGCACCTGGTTTATTCATCGATGGTAATTTCCGCAGTTTTGAATCCTTGAAGGCTCCCGGAATCGCAGTCTGTAACGCATCATAATTGCGCTATTAGGCTGAAAATTGCCAGGAAATTTTAAACTCCATTTTAACCGATGGCAAAAGTTATGGGGGAAAAAGGCGTTCTGTGGCGTGAATGATTTGCCGCATCAAAGATGCTTCGGCCAATTCTTTATACAATCGTAAAATGGAATTTGAGCATTAGGAAGCCCTTGCGTGAAAATTGAGAATCTTACTGTGGGTTTTACGATTATTTAGTACATTATCGCGATCAGTCGAGTGGATAGAAATCCACTCAAGTGTGAGGGGCAGTCGACGATGCAAACAGGAACGGATGAATGACCGCGTTTTGGATTCGATGACCGACAGATGCGGATCACGGGCCCGCGGACGAACTACGACACGGCCATGGTGCAGTTCGAGCAGCTGATAAACAACAAGTTCTTCCTGCTGACGTTCGTGGAGACGCTGGAGGCGCAGAAGTCCTTCACGATCCGCGACAAGGTGAACGTGGCCTCGCTGCTCATGGTGGTGCTCATGGGGAAGATGGAGTACGCGACGGAGGTGTTGAGGTCGCTGCTGCTGAGGCTCATCGACCGGACGGTGGGGACGAAGTACCCGCAGCTGATGCTGCGGAGGACGGAGAGCGTGGTGGAGAAGATGCTCACCAACTGGATGGCGCTCTGCATGTACGACTACATGAAGGAGTACGCCGGGTCCTCGCTGTTCCTCCTCTTCAAGGCCATCAAGCACCAGGTGGAGAAGGGGCCGGTGGACGCCGTCACGCACGATGCGCGGTATTCGCTCTCGGAGGAGAAGCTGCTCAGGGAGCAGCACGAGTACAATCCTGTCGTGAGTGCTTTTGGCGGTCTCGTTTCGTCACGGTACCTGCTTTTGCATGACGGTATGGGCGAGGTACAATTTAACAACTGAAGCGAACAATAATATTTGAGAATCTTGAACATTTCCAACTTACGGGTAGAAATCCAAGCGCTAGATTCAGATTTCTTTTCGTGCCGCTTGGAAATGACCTTGAAGGTATAGCACAGAAATGTTAAGTATCGAGCTCGTCTCGGAATGGACGTAGGGATAGAGGATGAAAGTCTGAATGTGCTGGACATTATCGGGCATCATTTCCGGAAATGGCCCGTGTCCCTTCAGAAAGGAGAAGCCCATAAAAGAAATGGTAATGGTGATGATGATGACGGGAGGGGAAAGTCTCGTTTTTGATGTGCATGACAAATCGTACACGTCCCTGCCAATACTTCCGCCGGTCTCATGCATCTTGCACGGCATGAATCTTGTATGAGGGGGGGGACAGCCCTTTTTCTGTTTTGCCTCTTGACTTTGTTTCCGTTATCGTAGTGGCATTCGTGCTATATATCGGCTTCTCTGTTCTGTTGTAGACGATCCACCTGGTCCAAGACGATCCGCACTATGAAAAGATCCCCTATCAAACCTATCAAGTAGGTGCCTTGGTAGTCGGTGTTGAAATTTGAGGAAAGGGCCCCGCGAAAAATTCCACAAGTACACGTTCCCCCGTTTTTCTTGCAGAGCCTGCAGGTGGTGCAGGAGGAGCTGGACGAGAAGATCCAGTGTCGGGTGCTGGACTGCGACACCATCAGCCAGGTGAAGTCGAAGATCCTGGACGCCCTGTACAAGAACACCCCGTTCTCCCTCCGTCCCTCCATCTACGAGGTGGACCTCGAATGGCGACACGGGAGGGGAGGACACCTCATCCTCCAGGACGAGGACCTCACCACCAAGACGGTGAACGGGTGGAGGCGGCTCAACACCCTCGCTCATTATGGAGTCCGGGAATCTGCTGTGATGTCTCTTGTGCCTAAACAGAGCCCTACTTTCCCTTCCAAACCCTGCCACAATTGTAAGTCGTCCCCGTCTCGGTATGCTTTCTCTTTTACGCTAAAAAAAAAAGAGACGCATTGTCATGAACGAGACATTTCTCCCGGCCGACAGGCTCGAGTACGTACACGATCCCGAGGTCCCTTTCCCCGTTGTTCTCGAACGGGGACGTGGAAACGGGATGCGGGGGGAACCTGTACCACATGGTGCGACCTCTGGACGAGTGTCATTCGAAAGGCGATCGCGAACGAGGACCCAAGGCCATCCCCGAGATCTTCCTCACCCGTCTCCTCTCGACCAAGGGAACGGTGCAGAAGTTCGTGGACGATCTCGTGAGCACCGTTCTCAGCGTGAACGAGGCGCTTCCACCTGCCATCAAGTGGCTCTTCGACCTACTCGATGATGCTGCCCGCCGACACGGCATCTTCGACCCCGAAGTCGTCCACGCCTGGAAATCCAACAGGTACTAGGGTTGAACCTGTGAAAGTTGTCAAATCCCGTTCGTGAGCTTCTACATGAATTTCGATCGATCGTGAACGTGGAAAGTTTTTCTCTTTTTAGTCTTCCTCTGAGGTTCTGGGTGAACTTCATCAAGAACCCCGACTTCATGTTCGACATCAACAAGACGACGACGGTGGACTCGTGCTTATCTGTGATCGCCCAGACCTTCATGGACGCCTGCTCGACGACCGAGCATCGCCTGGGCAAGGACTCTCCCTCCAACAAGCTCCTCTTTGCCAAAGACATCCCGTGTTACAAGCGAATGGTGTGCAAGTTCTACGCGGACGTGGCCGCCCTCCCGCAGGTCACGGACCAGGAGCTCAACTCGGCCATGCAGCAGCTGAGCATGGCGCATCTCGGCGAATTCGACGTCGTCTCCGCCCTCAAAGAGCTTTATATCTACGTCTCCAAGTACAGCGATGCGGTGAGTCGTCGGTTATCGGTCGAAGACGGATCCCATCTCGTTCGGTACTTGCATAATTATTTTTTTTCCGTCGTGCAGATCCTGGACGAGTTGGAGACGGAGCACCACTGCAAGAAGCTGCACCTTGCTCACAAGCTGGAGAACGTGGCCTGCACTCTCCAGGGCGAAGAGACGTCCACGTGTTGAGGAGGAACTTCGCTCTCTTGCCTCTCAAAAACAATAATACATCATCTGTGATCCCCCTTGAATTCGAGGAGACTCTTGTGATCCCCGTGAGAAACCGTTCATCTTCTGGATTTTCGACAGCACCGCCTTCTCGTGCCTCGTTTTCGACTATTCGATTCACCATGACATCCAGATGATTTTTTTTTGTTTTTGTTGCTTGTTGGATCTCAAGGCAGAAGGGGTTAAGTTTTTTTTGTCTAATGTATTGGAAACCCTGTCTCGCTCTTATTTTGTTTGGAGATGCTAGTCGCAGATGTGAGCCCTGTCCCTCTTCTTGCATTTGTTTCTCCCCATCATGTGATCTTCGTTCGATTCCGAGTCTCGTCTCCTTCCTGTACTTACGAAAGCAAAGTATTTATGGCGTCTATGCAAACGTGGTATTCTTGGTGTCCTGTCCTTTTCTACGACCATGCAATCGAGTTTTTTTGTGTAGATACTAAGGGTTATCAGATGAGAAGAAAATGGTGCCATATTGACCAAAACGTGAACACTGGTCTTCTTCATTTAAAAACAGTTTCTAGCCCGTGTCGAGGAGCAAAAGATCTCTATGATATCGATTGCATATATAAAAATGAACCAGGACACGTCCGAGAGGACATTCCTAAATGCCCATGCCATGAGACATCCCAAGGACATGCCACGGATGAATGGATGGTCTTCATCAATCCCAACCATTCTTCGAATGAAGATGGAAGTTCTTCGTAATCTAGTTCGACAATGAAGCATGTCGCATTCCGCTTGCGGCATCATTTCCAAGTATGAAGCAAAAAGTCGAGGCATGCTAAAGGTGGCATTCTTGGTTACTGGAACTAGAAGCACGAGATCATAAACCTACATGACGAATGCTCCTCGAAGCATAAGATAACGTGGAACGAACAAGTATTACGACCGTACTTACGAGTGGGTTCGGCATCTGGATATAAATAGTCCGGCTTGGAAAATATTTAACCGCACGCTCTCGGCATTCGGATGAACTATTCAGTCGGTCTGAGATAGATCCCACGATCCCGCGGGGGGGGGGGGTCATTTTAGGACATGGAAACACTCCGCCGACAGGAACTCGCTCTCGTCCCGTTAATTCGAGCGACCTCGAGTGATTGTGAGGCTTCGTCCACGACTAATTGAAGGGAGAAGGACGTCGGGGGAAGTGATCCGTCTCCATCGAGCCTGTTCCTACGGAGTCGAGTGCTCGGTTTTCACCGGGGGCCGGGTGTGAAATTCTCTTCGAGGATTCACGCGGTAATTCTCGCCGAATTATCGTTAAGGAACTTTCTGGGGGGCGCCAGCGCCCTCATTCTTCCCGTGGGAGGGGATTGGGAGTGTCACTAATCAGAATCGGTCTAATGAAGTGCGGTTCGGTGCCAATTAGCGAATTGGACAGGGAGGAAGGTCAGACAATTCGAGGAAGGTCAGATACACGTGACGTTCCGCTTTTCGGTACTAAGAGGAAACGATAGAGGACATCTATAACCGCATCATAATTTCCTTCAGCTAAATACAAGCTGGCGATTTGCATCGACGAGGTATGTTTTGCGTCTCAGCTGAATTCGACGAAATTTGTGACTGAATTTGAGGAAGAATCGATGCCCGCTCGTGAATCTTATTATACTGTATGTATATTTACCTTTTAAATCATTGATCTTGCCATTCTGTCGTAAACCAGACCTTCAGTAAAAGAAGCCTTTGTAAACCATTACACACCAGACCAGTGAGTCTGACCGCTGATGGCATCGTCGTTCCGAGTAATGGCAAAATGGTTACGCTGTGACGTCACCCGAAAAATGGTACCAGTACCACGTACCCGCACGTGATGACGCGCGGGTAACCGCCTCGGTTTCGGGTCGACCGCGCCATCAGGAATCGACAAGCCCTCCCCGACCCCCCGCACCAGGTTTAGCAAGGTCGGACCCTGCCGATACGACGGGATTAGGATAGACGCTCGTCTATCCTAATCCTCGACCGGTTGCCACATTCAATAGCTTCTAGACAAAGAAAGACAGGAAGAGATAGGATAGACACGACGAAGATAACACACGGGTTGTCCGAGGAGTTGCCGAGTCAGGATCGCCCGAGGAACGAAGGAGGACCACGGAGGGAGGACCGTGGAGGAGGACCACCCTTGGAGAAGTCGGGACTCCCCGCCGGTTCCGCGAAACCCATCCCCGTGTTCTCCCTTCGAGTAGAAACTGCATTACACTCGGATTCCCCGGAGTCTCCCATGTTCCGCGGAGGCAGATGCGGGCGTGGGAAGATCCCGTCGTCCCTCGCCGCTACCGATCCGCCTCATCGTTCGCACCGGAGTACAACAATCGGTAATGAAAGATAAGGGGGAAAATTCAATTTTTTTTTTCCCCCTCCCAATTTGTGAATCCCATTCCACCCCATCCCCCCCGTCTCACTGACTTAATTTCTCGTGGTGTCGAGTTTTAATTGGAAAAATAAAATAGTACCAACGTTGACGAAAGTTACAGCCCACGAGTGCGAGAGCATTTTCCTTCCCACCGCAAAATAACACCTTAATAAATTAAATTCGCAGCTCATCGTCGACGAAATAAAATAATCAAGGCCGTTCAATCCTCCCAGGCGACATCGCAAAGTAGACGGCAAACCGAGACGGAAAACAAATCCCCGCTTACAAGGAGACTCGACAGAGAAAAACCCGACCACAAACCCGACTTCTGCCCTTATCTGCCCCGAAGCAACTTTCCCCCTATGAACCCATCACACCCATCCCATCCTCCACGAACATTCTCGACCGGCGGAGACGGCCCCAGTGGTTCGATCCCAGCCGGCCCCACCCCAGGCTCCCTTTGGGTACACACTCTCCTATTTCTCGCCGGGTTGTTAGGCTGCTCGCACCCGGAACGGCGAAGAGAAACAGGAGGTGTGGGAAAGTAATGGGCTTCCGCCTATCGGGGAGGAGGCCCATTACTTTCTTTTATTCATAATTTTTTTTTTTTGAGCTGAATTTCATTTCCGTAATGGCCTTGACCTTGGCACAATTCCAGATCGAGCAGATGGCCCCAACCGCCGAATGTCTGCGAATTCAACTTGAAAACATCAAGTATGATGATGATAGGTCGGATCCTCCATAAATTTAACATGCGACCTCTACGAGTAAGTTCGCAGACACACAATAGAAAGTCCCAGTAAAAAGTGCAGGGTGTCCCAGATTTTATTTTAAAATTGAATCAGAAATGTCTGAACATTTCATCGGATTTACAGTATATCTGATATTTTTCATGCAGCTAAGTTCCAAACGCTGTGGTTCTTGAGATACAGCTAAAAAAGTTGCATATTTACTATTTTCGCATGTATAATTTTTTATGCCTTTCTCCAAACAGCCTCTCACACGTGACGCCATCTAAGATCTGCACGCAAAACTTGTCGCCAGATAAGGATAAAAAATACCATATAAATCAAACTCTCGCGTTACGTGTTTCTGCGTCAGCGAAATCTCGCTTCAGGACGAAAAAAAGGCAAAACCATCACAGAAGCATCGATCCGCAGCGAGAATTCAGCGGACAAACGGGCTGAAAACCGTGTCGAATTCACAGTGATTAATGCGCGAGATGATGAATGAACATTATAAATACTGATAATATAATTAATAAATATTGATTCGTAGGTTTTTCTCCTCCTCTTCAAACTGCATAATCGCTCGATTTCGCCTTTCCAGCTTTTGTCTCAAAAACTGCAGCACAAAATCAAGCGAAACCTTTCTGCAAAAAACTTAAACCCTTAAAATAATGTTAAAATATTATGAAAAAATTAAAAAATCCTTAATTTATACGACCAGTGCGTCCAAGAACTTCAGTGCCGGCAATATCCCTGCGACTCCGCCTGGCCCAACAGGTATTTCGCTCGGGGCCGAGTATAGAAAGACGGAAAAAGCAATCCCACTTTTAGAATTGACCTGTCTGCTAACGATCACTCGTCGCGGTCCCCTCCTTGCCCGGTGGGGAGAAATCTCCATGAAGCACTTTGGAAATCCTCCCGCGAAGGTCACCCTCGCGTGGGAGTGGCCAGGATCGGTACCAAGTACTCGGTACCGCGTGCTCAGTACCAAGTACTCGGTACCACGTGCTCAGTACCAGCGAGTCGCTTCGTAGTCGATCGAGATGATCACTCGGCTGTAACCGAGAGCTTCTAAATCCTAACTCCTAATCCTAATTCAGTCGTGGTTCATCAATCTTCGTAAGCGAGGATCACTGTCATCTTTGGTCGTGTTTGCACCTCTCAACCCCGAGACATGATGAACCGTCCGGAACCCAAACCTCGAAAACGTTGAGATTCCTCTCACTGGAGGATCCCCCTTAACCTTTGCCCGAGGCGCAACTGCGATATTGCTCAAGTGTTGTTTCACAGGCCTCCATCACGGCCGAGAGGATCCCCTTTCTCCCTCGAGGAGTGAAACCCATTCCATGGTTTTTCGAGTCCATTACTTCCGCGATGTGGAGTGCTTTTCTTTCAAAGTGATTCGTTACCCCACTCTGTAGTGGCTTTTAATTTATTCCTCATTAGCGTCCCGAGGGGCAAATTACAATCGCTCGTGACCGAGACGCCCATGTCAATCACCGCGAACTAAAAAGAAACAGCTGAGATCAATCCTCCGGAAACTCAAGAGTGCAAAAAGCGGGAAGTATCATCCACCCAGTGGCAAAAGTCAGGAAGTATCATCCACCCAGTGGATGTGGATCACGACGCCCAGAGCCATAAAGGGAGACGGCAGTGTGATCCGGTCCTGTCCACTCTCGTTTCCACACGGAATGCCCAGAGGCCGTCCCATTCATAACATCATAACAATCCCGATATTTACGACCCTGTTTCTTCATTCGATGGATATTGGAAGAAACACGCTCCCGTTTCCTCTGACCCACATGGAACATTCATAATACGGAATGCGAGCGGCTGCCAAGAACGAGGGAGCAATCTTCCATCTGCTCTTGTTTAAGCGTCGAGTTTACACGTGTGGAACAATGAAATTTTTTTATGCCTACTCACGTATTTATAAACTTTTTTGCGCCTCTGAATCTATTTTGGCAAGCAAGCTGAACATATTTGCGCGATTCGGAAACCGACAAGCACGAGTGCTGCCCCACCGTTCCGCGTAATCGAGGTCCAAGTACGAATGACCTTCCAGGGTTGCCCAAGGTCTGCTTCGAAAGCACATTCATACATTCAAAAACTCCTATACTCTAACACCCCGACGTTCATCTCCCTGCATTCGAAAGCCTTACCAACCTGTAAATAAATAAATAAATATTATTTTTATATGCTGCACTTCACTCGATCCCCCCACCCCCAGCCCATCCACAGAGCACGTGGACCAAGAACCACGTGATTGCATCAGCTGTCCCAGGAAAAGGCGATCGTGTCGACTCGGACTCGGCCCACGTCCCCGACCAATCCCTTGCCATGCCCCCCGGATATACCCTACAAGTGGACCGTCCGATTCCGCCTAGAAACAAACCTAGACCATCCGTGGAGTGCAGTCGAGTGTGTTTCCCAGCCCTTTCCCCTTCTCGACGGAATGACTCAGGTGAGGCACTTTTATGATGGCGAAATTCGTTCTAGAAAGCACCGAACTATCGACTTTCTCCAGGGATCTGCAGTTACCAGTGGTAACGGAAGGGTAACCTCGACTCCCTGCTCGGGTTACCCTTCTCGAGCCCATTTTTAAAGCCAAATTTGAGGCGCGAAGCAAAGTTGGCCACGATGCCGACTCCGAATTCGTCACACTTCGTTCTTCGATCCGCATTTAAATTCTCGAAGTACCTGCACCTGCGCAATGCAGGTCCAGGTGTCGGCGCACCCGAACCAGTTCCAATCGGTGAAGGCTTTTCTGCGACAAGATCCGCGGCAACCCTGAGCGTCGGCGATTTCGAAGACTTCTTTTTCCTTAGCCATTTTCTTCCTTTAACTTCAAACAGCTTTTTTTTCCGGAATGATTTCGACTGGTGCGTCATCAAATGGAAATGACCATCAGAACTTTTTTGCCCGCAAAAGTAGGATCTGGGATAATTACTGGGATAATTAGATCCCAGAGCCAGCAAGATGAAACTTTACTATTTTGTATCCCACAAACTTTTTTTTAAAAGGTGTTTTGCACGCGGAATTACGAACAATTTCACACTGTTGCTGCTTCACTGCCGAATTTGATAAGCTCAATATTTTGCCTGGGAACTTTTAAAGGATGCAACATCGAATAATAAAAAAATACTACATAAAAGATTCCCTCCTTAAAAAAAAAAGTCCTACCCCAGAAGTGCATCGACATTTGAATCGATCGAGAGCGAACGCCGTCGCGATCGTCGCGATCCCCATGGCGACTTCGCAATGTCGGCCGGATTCCCTCGAGGCTCGCAACGTTCTGAACACTTACCCGGTCCAGTAATGTCTCGCATTACGGCCACGCATTACAGCCGGCTAAAATTCCTCTGGGAAAATCAATAATTGATTTTCCTCTTACGATGTCGCATGGGCTCCGATGCAGCGTTTTACTCTTCAATTTTCTTTCCTTACCAGTTCTATTCAATTAAATACGCGGAGGGGGTTCTGTACATTAAGCGATTCACGCTAATTTTTTCCCAATGGACGCATGTGATTTTTTTTTTTTTTTGCATCCGACAGGCCAAGACGGAAGTTCCATCGGAATGCCTCTTGACGGACTTGAAGTCCTCGGACTTGATGGACTTGGTGGACTTGAAGGACGGGAGCAAGAGGTCCTTCAGGGATTTTTCGGATTCCCACGTCTCTGAGAGCATCAGGGACCGGGTCAAGCGCACCTACTTCACGATGCACACCTATCAGACGGTCGAGTTCGTCAAAAATCGGGTTAGCGTTAATCCCATGGGGATGAAGAATTTCGTTAACTCACCTCGACGGTTTCATCGTCTCCCTACTCTTTCGTTTTAATTTTTCACACGAACATCGTTTCAATTTCCTTTTATGTTCCTTCGAATTGCGTCCGGTTAAAAATTCAGCAATTCTGGAAGGGGAAACTTTAAAAATTTAACCGTTTGGTCTAGTCTAGATTTCCTTTCCCTCCGGCAGAGGACGGCGTGGCTGAGATTCGACAAGTTCCGCGCCCCGATCATGTCGGTCCTGGAGCGGCTGTCGGACGTCCTGGACGAGAGCGACCCGGACGTGGACGTCCCCAACATCCACCACGCCTTCCAGACGGCGGAGGGGCTCCGGGCCAGGCATCCCAATCTCCCCTGGCTGCATCTCACGGGGCTCATACACGACCTCGGCAAGGTCAGGTTCTTGACCTTACGTGTTCGTGGGATGCGTTCATGCCACATTTACACTTTTTTTTGCGTCGGAGATTCTCATTATTCTTGCTCATCGGATGGGAACCGTGGCCATGTTGGCCGGGGCGAAAGAGGCTCATAACTGCAAAAATTTTTTCATGTCTGGATTTTGAAACTTGTAGGGTTTCTTTTAATAGGTGCCTCGTGGCAGATTTCCTGTCGATAACGTGGTCGCGTGCCGCCCCCAACGGAACAGGACTTCCGTTTCTCCTCCTCGTCTGATTGATCCCATGCAATTCTAACTACAATGGAACAGGTGGAACCAGGCAGCCGTGAATAGAGTCGTTGCTATGTCAAAAGGAGGGGAAAAAAAAAAAACAGAAACCTGTCAGGAACCATAACTCAAAATTCCGAGCACGCATGCAAATGCATGCACTCCCTCGTCGCCAAGTTGTTTTTCGAGCACAAATCACACAGCCGCCAACCCGTCGACCTTGGGAAGAGCGTATGACCTCGTCTCTTCTGTCAGGGACAGAGGATTGAGCAACCTTATGATGAACAACAACCCCGATCTTCGTAAACAATTTTTTTAAATGCATTTAAATCGAATCGAGTTCCAGCGTGAATGCGGTTTGCAGTAGTTCACGATACAAGTCGCTCTCGTTTCAAGGCTGAGGTTCATCCCACCAGTACTCGTGGACTTTTTCTGGTCCTTCTTAAGCAAATTACATATCTGTTCTTTCATGAGCTCATGCTTAACAGCAACTGCCCTCGGCACCTTGGTTGGACTGAAGGAAATCGATGATGAAATGATAAAATACGCGCATGTTTTCACGGTACTCAACGTGACGTCGTTGAAGAAACCCTCAGAGAGAGATCCCCCTTTTACGATTTCAATAGCCACTCAACAAGACAGACGAATATCCCCAAAGAGAGCAGACGGAGACACGGAGCAATCTCCCCGGTGAAATCCTCGAGACTCAGAGCGGCGCATTCAGATCGAACACATCCCATTCGGGGGGAGAGGGGGGGAGGGGCTATCTCGACGGGAGCAACCAAATCGCCAGGCATTAGGGAAAACAATGGGATTGGAGGCGTGCCACCCCGGCCGGTAACGAGTGGCATCAGCGTCGCAATCATGCTCGCGCTGTAAATAGGGCATTCTCCGTTATCGTGACGAGATTCCTTCGGTCGGGGGCCGTCGAAGCGCTTATCGACGGGGGAAACGCGATATGGGGAGTGGGAGCGATCGAGGCTCGATATCGAATCGATGGGATTTGGGGGAATATTGGCGATCGGCGGAACGGGGGGAATTGCATCGAGGTTTGCCACGAAAACGTATCAGTTCTTTCAGGAAGAAGATAAGAAATGATGAAATAACTTATATAAAATTACAAAATAAATGACTGGGGGAAATGCAACAGGTGAGAATCATTTCATTGTATATTCCTACATGCAGATCGTTTCCGTTTCGTTCTCGGCCTTTTCTTAGCTCCCTTTTCGGACAGCGAGATATCGGCGCACAACATTAAACGCTGAACTAAAAATGAGGAAAATCTGTATTCATTCGGGAAATCAACCGCCTCTTGGCAAGACTATCATTCGAGAAAATTAATAAAAACTCTCCATTTTTTGTGCATTTCCTCTGCTTCCACACAAAAGCAAAATATGGCTTAAAATTTCTAACGCTTAACTTGAACCTTTTTTTTTTCATAGTCAGAATAAGAGAAGGTGGACATGCATAGGGTGATTTGGGGGAATATGGCCCTAAAATTTGGTTTTAAAGGCCCATCAAGGGCAAATTTGACTTCGCCGAAATTAAAAAATATTAATTCATGACTCTTTTATTCAATCCCAGCAAGATACTTGCAACAACAAAAAAAACAATGGGAAAGAGCATTTGGGTCCTTTCCAAATTGGTCCCAAGAGGCCATATTACCCATATTGCTGGGGCAATATAGCCAGGCATTAGGAGAATATGTCCAATACGATATCAACTGCGTCAAGGGCAAGGAAAGGAGTCGGCATCATTACGAAGAATCCACGCGTTCTTGGACCATTGTACCAAACAGCAACAGTACATCCGGCTTTGTCGATAGTGGGAATCCGATTGAAGGAGTCCCCCCGCGATCCTAGCGCAGTGAATGGAGGAACGACGGTTCACCTTTCTGACCTGACCTGATTTTAAGAAGGGTGATCGTCCCGAGATCTAAGTGAACATACAAAGTTTCCTTCGCACGTATGCACAGGGTGTCCCAGAATTCTTGTAACAATTTTTTAATAATATTTTTCTAAGCGGTTTCTTAATTGGCTTATTACATTGATATATTTTTTTAAACAGGTAATCTGAACGCTGTTTAGAGGATGCTTTATACCCTATATCTTAACTTTTGCTAATAAAATAATAATAAATATGACAAGAATTTTGGGACACCCTGTACAAGAAGATAATAATTTTAAAAAAAAATAGTAAGCATTTTAATTTAAGGTACGAGGGACATTCACCCGCATTAAAATTTCATGCCACGAAATTTCCTGGAGTACATCCAGCGGGTGACCAGAAGAGATTGCATGCGGATATCCAGCGGATGTGCATGGGATAATCTCATGCTGCCTGAGATTGCACAGAAAAGGAAACACTCGGTACTTAGTTTCCATGAGAAAAGGTAGTGACCATATTCCCCCATGCAGACTTGTGTGACGAAGTTGACCGGCCGGCAAACCGCAAGAGGGCTGAAACTTTCCACAAGCATTCTGGATGGACCGTAAAATAAAGCCTTGGGAGGAATTGGTTTCTGTAACCATGGTGCTATTAGGAAATATGAACCTACGATGTTCAAGGTTCACATTAGTTAAGTCAACCTGATAGTTGCATGCGATTGTTCAACTTAACTTTTGAAAACATTTATGTATCCCGTCTTCCTGAGCGAATTTAATCGAGGATAACATTTCGGCTCTTACCTAGTCCAATTTTCAAAATTCGTCCGAGCTATTGCGAAAGCCTGTTTTGGGGAAATACTGTGAAGGGTCAATGGCCATATGGTCTCCAATGGCCATATTGCCCCAATGGCCATACTCTCCCAATTCACCCTATGCGGTGGCAAAAGCCACTCCATAAAGTGGGGTGGCTTTTGGCTCGATGACACTAACAAAAGAGAATTGTAGCTTCCGGGCCTTCTTGATCTACTTTTCTCAACAGGCAAAAAAAAAAAAAAAGCATCGGACACCCTGGATACCCCTCGGTGCCGAGGGAAACGAGTCCACGACTGAATGATTTCATTTATTCATTGGAGCCGACACAATCCAGAATTTCTTGAATTCGAGATTCCGTAATATATGGAATATTGCAAGGACGAAACTTCAAGGATCGCCAATGCGATATTTAAAAAAAAAATTGAGAGGAAAAAAAGTCCAGCCGTGCCCTATAAATGTGGCTAACCGAATTGGCTGCGGCTGTTGGTTATTTCATTTGATCGATTTACAGTGGGGCAATCATCATTAAAGTGGGGAGGGTAAGCTCATCAACGCAGTAACTTGAAGAAAAAAAAAAGTTTGAGTCCCAGAGAAAATCGCTACCTTCCATTTTCGCGTGCTAATCCAAATTATTTATGCTTTCCTACTTTTTTTGGGTGGGGAGGGGCCGTAACTTGGTATATATGATTCTTACGCTGTTTCGTGCGTCAGGTTTCTGGATGAGGGGAGGGTCCGTTTCGGGAATTTTTGTTTACTTAGTCTCAGAAGGAAACTGACAACATTTTTTCCGACTCTTTGGAGTCCACTGAATGGTCGCATGTTGAATACACAAGGCCATGAATCACGCAGCCAGAGAGATGCACATTTGTTTAATTACATGCTAATCCTATTCCTACGCAAATGAAGCTGACAGCTTGAGAGAAAAAAAAAAAGCATGAGAACTCGTGCAAAAATTGTGCACCCATTGACCGAAGTCGGAGACCGACCCACCCGACCCGATTCCTCAACTCGAACGCATCTACACTCCCCTTCCATCGTCGGTCGGTCTCGATGAGCTTCGCCGATTTTTTCCCCCCCGACAGATCATGGCAGTGTACGGAGAGCCGCAGTGGGCAGTGGTGGGCGACACCTTCCCCGTCGGCTGCGCCTTCGCCCCGTCCATCGTCTACCGCGAGGACTCCTTCCACCTCAACCCAGACTACAACCACCCCAAATACAAGTTCGTATGCAGGATTAAGCCAAAAAAAAACTTTCAACCTTTACGCATCCACCGAAGCCTTTTATTTTTTTTTGTATTTTTACGAAACTTGTACTGTGGATAGACTGATATTTTCCCGACACCCCTTTGTAATTTCATGCAAATTTGTTCCGCCGAAGCCAGGTCATGAACGACGAACAAAAATGAAACGGAAATGGAAACGGATGAACGCCAGCCCCTGTAGTGTGACAAATCGACAAGGAGTGACAAGACTCCGCACGTGCATCCACTTCCTCCCCCCTTTTCCATATTCAACTTATTTTGAATGTTTTGCTCATGGCCTCGGCATGACGAGTTTTTATGGCAACTCGCATAAAAACGTATCAGCCTCCGCACAATACAAATTTCTTGGAAATAGCAGCAGTGCGAGTAAATTTCCTTCGAGATAAAAAAGAAAACCGAACAAATGCAACTCACCTAAGGTCTTCTCCCCGCAGAACACCGACTGATTTCTGCCATTTTCTGCCATTTTTTTCCGCACCAGGACGAAATACGGGACGTACAGCCCCAACTGCGGTCTCGACGACGTGCTCATGTCCTGGGGACACGACGAGTACATGTACCAGGTCCTCGTCCACAACAAGTCCACCTTGCCCGAAGAAGCCCTCTACATCATCAGGTACTTCTTTCCTGCCCCACGAATCAATCACAATAAACTGCATTTATAAATAAACAAATAAATAAATAAACATAAATAAATAATGAGCTCTCTCTCCTCGCAGATACCATTCCTTCTACCCTTGGCACGACGGCGGCGATTACATGCATCTGTGCAACGAGAAGGACCTTCGCATGCTCCCATTCGTCAGGGAATTCCAGTACGTTTCCAAATTCTCCCCCCAAATTTAAACAAACTCATCCGCGACCTTTTCTTTCATCCCAGGAAATTCGACCTGTACACGAAAAGCGAGTCGATCCCGGACGTGGACGCGCTGCGGCCGTACTACCAGGGCCTCGTCGACCGATATTGCCCCGGGGACCTGGAATGGTGACGGGATTCTCTTCCTTAGCAATTCCTTTATTTTACCTCGTTCTTCGAATACGGACCAATAAAGTGTTTGCTGAAAAGTTTTTTTCCTCGGTAGAATTAATTCCTAAAACGAGTGATTGCATGCCGAAAAATCGGTGTCCGAAATATAAAAAAAAAACTTGACGGCACACGACTACTATGCTGTAATGCATATGCATTACATATAATGTAATGCATTAGCACGAGCGATGCTACAACGACCAAACTTTGGGCATTCATTGGAGACATAGAGGCATGCAAATGACGAATCGCTCGCCGATATCTGACATCCTGGTGGCGCGATACAATCACGTGACGGCCACGTGACATACTGGGTGGCCACTAAGTCCCTTTGCATTAAATATATATATTTTACTGTATTTCCAGATGGGGTTTCAACATGGCAGACATTAGTGAGCTTACGAAAGAGACCAGACAAATCATGAGGAAATAAGAACCAGACTTTCAAGTGGAATTATCAAGGAGAATACTTCACAGCGAAAACTGACAAACATCGAGGAACTCAAAACAGCTGTCCAGAACTGCTTTTACAGTATACAAGCCTTCCACTTAGGAGAATAAGTCAAGAATAAATCGGGCCCAAATCCAGCTGCGTGCTGAGAACGTAGCTGTTCGAATAGAAGTACCTTTTTTTCCCATGCAAAGGGACTTTTACCCTGTAGAAGGGTTCAAGGTCGCTGGGAGCATCCTTCGGCAGTTGGTGTCAGGCCGTCCTAACTGCAATGCGGTCACATTATTGCATAAGGGATCGTTATCGCTCATTCTAGGTGTTCAAATTTTTTTTTTTTGCCGGCAGTGTGGTCCATCTCATTTTATTTGGGGGGGGGGGGGGGGGGGGGGGGGGTTCTGCCGGCAAAAAAAAAAAATTTGAACACCTAGAATGAGCGATAACGATCCCTTATGCAATAAGGTGACCGCATTGCAGTTATGACGGCTTCCTTGACGTTAGTGGATGCGATTGCACTTTTATCTTCATATGAAAAATTAAATTTCTCGTAAATAAAGAAAACAGTACCTCGAAGACTGTTTTTGTTTTGAAGAGACAGGTGAACCGGATGCTAAAGAATATGTGTGCGACATTTCACTGCTTCATTAAGCGGTTTCACCGTTACAGCACCGAAAGGCAAAGAAACGACGAAATGCAAATTTCCGTCATGCAAAAAAAAAAAAGAATGCATCGGCTACGTCGAAGGCATATGTTCACTAATGGACTTCTCTGGTAATCTGGCTTGAGCAAGAAACACATCGTCAGACAAATATTAAATAAACTCAAATGCAGTTGAAAATGTGTAGTGATGAGCAGTGGCGTATTTTATGGGGGCAGCCCCTTTCTGGGGGCAACACCGAAACAACGGCGACCGAAAGAAGAGAAAACCGAATATGTGAACTTCGAAAAGAGGTCGTTCGTAAGGAAAGACCGAAAGTGGCTCCAGACGTCTGAACAGATAAGGGGGGGGGGGGGGGTCCCCTGAACTCTGTGTCCTTGGCACGGTCTTCCGTGTCATAGTTCACCTTCACCCTGCGGCATCGTGGAAAAAGGAAAAAAAAAAGGAAAGAAGGAAGTCAGTCACCGTTGGCGCAGGGGAAGCATGTGGCCGTAATCGACTGCATTCTTGTGCATAATAAAGCTAGGGAAGCTTGGCATGGGCGCTTTGAAACATTCCCGAAAAAAAGCACAAGCTGGTCTCTTCCATTCCATAACGGAAATGTAAAAATGGAACACAAAACAGGAAATGGAAGGGCTCATCGCAAGACGTAACCTTCCAAATCCCCCAAAAATTAGTTTTAGCTTAATATTTGCAACTTGAAAAAAAAAACTTGTAGCTTAAAAACTTAATATTTTCAACTTAAACGTGTATGCGTCAAGGAGGGGCCAATCGTTTTTGCGGACAGAATGGCGATTGAATTGCGCATTAAAGTTGAAAATGAAGCGCAGGATGAGCGCTTGAGCGGTCATCGTTTAGCATTTCGAACGTTCCTCTGTTTCGGTGATGTGAGCCATTTTTTTTTGCCACCAGGGACCCCTTGGCTCAAATTAAAATAACAAATTAATTTAAAATGAAGAGAAGTGAACAGTGAACAAAGACAGAAGGTGACAGCAGCTGGAGTTTTCATAGACATGAACAAGGGCGAAAATGATGCTTTTTGAATCCTGAAGGGAAAAAAAAGCATAAAAGTTAACTGTTGAAAAGTTAAGTCGTAGAACGTGGTACTTAAACAATACTAAATGATAATTACGAGAGACGTCGCCCCATAATCGGTACTATTATTGGATCACAAGTTTTCTGTTCTGAATTTTCAATGAACCAGTAAAAAAAAATAAAATAAAATTTAATGCATCAGCAGCAATATTGGTTCTAGAATACATGCAGTCACGAGTTACTTTTCGTTTAAATAATTACAGAGTCCACACGCTGAGTAAAACGAGCAAAATTCAACACAATCCAAGCTAATGAGTGACATGCACCAGATTCTCTTTAACTCAAACTAATCTGATCCCACAATAGTTCTCGATGGGAATCCGTTTGACGGCCATAATCTTATTCCCATAGACGCCCATTATGAAACCAGATCGGTTTAAAGTTAAACGGACCTTTGGCAACGAGCGAGGGAAAACAATATTGGCGATGGATTCAGGTTCAGGTTTCACGGCAGTTTCGGCTTCGTGCCACGACCTGCAACGCTCGATACGTACTCACATCGATGGAGAGAGGTCAGAGACGTGGGATCTCACCGTAGTGAGGCCCTTGGAGAATACAAGCTGGAATTCGTACCGAGGAAATGGCATCGTCGGCTGGTGCACATCGCCGGTTCCTTGCTTTCTTGGTTCGAGGCTTTCTCTCCTCACGTCATGCGAACACGTCCTCAAACCCTTCGAGGAAAGCATTTTTCGACAAGAGAGTCGAACCAGGAAAAAGGGGGACGCACTTGGAATTGCGGCTGAAGGGTGATGCCCTTCGACCCTTGCAACGCCCTCGTGGGGATTGCAGGCTTCTGCTCTCTAGCCAATCTCGTCTGGCTCGTGACGTCATCTTTTTTGATGGCGCTGTGCATGGGGCCACGTGGTTGCCTTTTACGCGCTGTTGGGTTGAGGAATTGCTGGAACAGAGGAGGCGAGAATGGAGGAATTCGTGAGGAAGCACAAGGAATTGCTTTCCTTAGAGAGAGAGGCAGAGGTCGAGGAGACGAAGGTTGCACAGGAGACCCTGGGCATCAAAGAGCTCGAGCGACGGGGCGTTCGCATTGCGAAGTTGTCGGTTGATTCTGTGAAGACAGGCCTGTATGGGAGGACACTTGTCAAGTTTCATCGATCGCATGGGAAACGCGACTCGGCCGTCCCCTTGCCTCCTCATCAAATATCGCCAGGTCTGTCCAGGGAGTCTCTCTTGATGCCTAGTAGTAGAAGTTTGCTCTAGACTTAAGGTAGGCCTAGGCCTGAGTTGCTAGAGTAATACTCAAGATCATTTACTGTGGTCAATTTTTCAGGGGATATCGTGGGAGTTTACTCCAATGAAGGGGCCCTGACATGTTCAGGAGTGGTGAATAAAGTGACTGAGGTTGCTGTTACTGTTGCCTTTGATGAGCCTCCTGATTCTCTTGAGGATGCTGGTACCTGGAATCTTCAGAAACTTGCAAACGATGTCACATACAGAAGGCTCAAAAGGTTCCTTAGATTCTACTGCCTAGGCAGTTTATGGCATGGATTCACTAGTGCCACCGCCTAATTCAGTGTTTTAATTTTTCTCTGTCCTTCAGAGGTTTGGAAGACCTGTCTCGCAATGAATCCCATCCATTGGTGCATCTTCTCTTTGAAGCCTCTGAATTGCCTCCACCTGCTAACAGTCTTCCACCAACTCTTCTGGGTGAAGGAAAAACCTTGGAATGGTATAACCCTGGACTGAATGCAGAGCAAAGAGAAGCAGTGGAATTTAGCCTGAAGAGCACACGATTGGCAGTGATTCATGGTCCACCAGGAACTGGAAAGACCACAACTGTCATAGAGGTCATCCTGCAAGCAGTCAAAGCTGGCCTCAAGGTCTGAAATGTTGTAAACTCACATAATAAGGATGTACCAGTATTGATGACTGTCATCAGCCCTATTCATTATCATATGGGTCACATTTGTACCAACTCCACACTTAGGCTTCTTGAAATCCCAGTTGCATATGTGTGAAATTTCTTTCACTGACTTTAAGGGTGTAGAACAAAAATGAGAAGCTTGCAAGGAACAATGACATGGGGGTACAGGTGAAATTTTGCACTTGATCTCATATTCTTTCTTTGAAGCAGTTCTTTGAAGAAGTCTAGACCTTAGAGCAAAGCAAAGTGCTGAAAGCAAAGCATGTCATTTCAAGGTTCATGCCCTTCAGGTCTATGGCTTTGGGATACAGCCTGTTCCCTTTAGTCTCCAAAGATATACCTTGTCACGTAGCACATAGCTGAAGATGAGAGGGATTTTTATTCCCAAAGGGAGAGAGAAATGAAATGTGGGGGGAATGTGAAGATGAAGCTAATGTGTGATTCCTAATGCTAACTCTATCTGGAAAACATTGGAGTGCATGACTTCTGACAGTTTTAATATGGCCCAGAAAGTGTCTCTGTTGGTACAATCCTAGTTGACCAATCTCTTCCTTTCCCCCAAGTATGAGATGTTCCTGAGAAGTATGATCACTCCTTGATGAAATAAATTACAGCTGCCTATTTTTTGACAGGTCCTTGCAGCTGCTCCTTCCAATGTTGCAGTGGATAATTTGGCCGAACGCCTGACTCCTCGCGTGCGGAAGTTGGTACGACTCGGCCACCCGGCACGAGTGACCAAGGGTGTGCAAGGTATCTCCCTTGACTCCATGCTTTCCAGAAGTGAAGACTTTGCCTTGGTCCAAGATGTTAGACAAGAGATGGATGCCCTAACTCGCAAAGTATTGAAAGCCAAGGATCGATTCCAGCGGCAGAAGTTGCAACGGGAACTGAAAACCCTCAAGAAGGAGTTCAATGAACGAGAGAAGGAGGCATTGAAGAGGCTGCTGAAGGGTGTTCATGTTGTCCTTTCGACACTCACTACAGCTTCTGATGATGGTCCACTTAAGCATGTACCTGAAGGTCACTTTGACGTTGTGGTCATTGACGAGTGCTCCCAGGTAGGCCCATGTTACCTTTCACTATTCATCCATCTCAGTGCAAATTATGCTGCTAAACTCATCACTCCTGAAGGCATTGGAGATGGCTTGCTGGCTTGCACTCCTCAAAGCACCAAAGGTGATTCTGGCTGGTGATCATCTGCAGCTCCCACCAACTATCATCTCTGACAAGGCAGCCAAGTTAGGATTAGCTCATACCCTCATGGAACGTGTGATCAACAAGTTTCAGGAAAAGGTTTATTGCATGCTGACGATGCAGTATCGCATGAACTCACTCATTATGGACTGGGCTTCCACCAACCTTTATGAGGGAAGACTTTGTGCTCATCAGTCTGTTGCTGAACACCTCCTCAAGGATCTCAATGAGGTTGAATCTAATCCAGACACAGGTAAAGTGGATGACTGCTATAGAAAGATGATTTTGTCATGTTTATGCTGGCAAAACTTATGACATAATAGAATTGTGATATTTTTTTCCTCTTTGTGAAGATAGAGTTTAGACAAATTGATTACACAGTGAATTTATGCTATTGTGTTATTGAATTATGTTGCATTTTGGTAAAAGTAGAGAAGCTCATAAATATAGATGTTGAAACTCCATTTCAGGATGCTCACACCTTGTTATAATGCATAGCTTTGCATAATGATCTCTCTTTTTTTCTCTAATTTTTGAACTGGAATAGGGCAAAGCTAATGAAATGGATATTGTGGAGGCACAAGTCAGACCCAATGATACCTAAAAATGAGAGAATATCATAAGTGATGAAACTGTAAATCCACTGAACAGAACTGCATGACCACTGACCGAAAATCTTGAGTTTGTACAAGCATTCACTCTCCTAATGGATTCAAATAGAAATTGAATGTGGATGATGTCTGCAAATAAGTACACTTGGACTAGATTGGTGAGATCTACAAACTTGCCAATCTGATCTGTATTGGCAGAGGCTGCCCTGGTGTTCATTGACACAAGCAACTGTGACCTCCATGAGCTGGAACTTCCTGATGAGATGTCACGAGGTAATGAGGGTGAAGCTGACCTTGTGCTGGCTCACCTCAAGGCCTTGATTCAAAGTGGGGTCAAGGCAAAGGATATTGCTGTGATTGCACCATACAATCTCCAGGTGAGGAATCTTCAAATCAAAAAATCAAATTTAAAGTAACAGTAGGAAATATGACAAAGTTGTGGGATTTTTATTTGACAAACAGCCTCAATAGAGTCCTCTGATCCTGAATCAACCCCTCTGAAAAAAATATGATCACTGCCATGTATGGGTAGGGTGAGACCTGAGAAGGTCTAAAAACACTACCTCTCCTTTGTCTGTCAGGTTGAACTGATACGAATGCGGATGGGGGAAGCATATCCAGGATTGGAGGTGCGGACTGTGGATGGATTCCAGGGTCGGGAAAAAGAGGCAGTGATACTAACATTGGTTAGAAGCAATCCTACTCATACTGTTGGGTTCCTAGCAGAGAGGCGACGCATAAATGTTGCCGTTACGCGTGCGCGGCGGCATCTGTGTGTCATTGGAGATGCAGAGACCATATCAAATGATCCTTTCATGAAGGTATTCATTGAGTACCTTCAAGCTCATGCAGATATTCGGCTGGCATGGGAATATGAAGCAGGTCAGATTCTTGGATGCCTACTTTTCATTTAACTTTATTTCTATCTTAATTATCTGTTCTTATCATCACCAGAGCTCCAGACTGGGACGTGCTTGAGACCTTCATACATTGATGGCATCAAGGCCAAGGTGCCTGACAAGAAACCTAAGCAGAAGCCTCCATCAAGCAAAAACCTGTCAAAAACAGAGAAACCATTGAAGCCAGAGTTCGCCCCAAAGCATCCTAGCACAGAAGAAAAAAACCAAGAGGAGAAGAAGAAGCTGGAAGATGAGATTTTGAAAACACTGACATCCTTCAAGGTATCATCAGATTGTGCATATAGTTTCCCAGCCAGTCTGTCATCATATGAACGACGACTGGTCCATGAGATTGCTGAAAAGCTGGATCTCAATCATGAGAGCCAAGGAGAAGGCCTTGAGCGATTCATCGAAGTCAGAAAGATGATACTAGAAGGTGGAAGGATGGAGGGTGAACACCAGTCTCCTAGAACAGAAGCAACACATGAACAGAGTGTACAGGAAAGCAATGGGGCTGAAAGTGATCCACAGCAGAATGAGCAACTTGATATTAACAATGAAACTGTGATATCTGGGGCCTCAAGTGACAGATGTTGTGAATTGTGTGGGAAGAATATTCCACAGCAGAATTGGGACCTCCATACCCTACACTGTCATAAACACAAGAAGGCTGAAGCTACAAACCCTTTAAGTGAGGCTAAAAAGGTGGGGAAAAGGAAACAGAAGAAGCTGGTGAAGAAGGAAGAGCTCCCAGCCGACGACACCGACCTGGATGCTGTGCTCAGTGCCTTTATGCAAATGGACAGTGTGTGCAACTTGAATGGATGCAAGCGAAACACTTCCATGATGGGTCAGCAGTGCAGTCACTGCCGACGGTGGTTCTGCTTCAGCCATCACATCCCCGAGGTGCACGGATGCGGTGATGCAGCACGGGCCGAAGCGAGGCGTACGGCCACCAAGGAAGCCAGCTCCCTGGCCAAGGAGAGACAAAGCACTGAAGCAGGATTGAAGAAAGACAAGCCATTGGACCCACGGCAAAGGGCCTACGTTCAGAAGAAGCTCAACCTCAAGTTGGATGAATATTCCAAAAAGAGGCAGCCCAACAAGAAGCACTAATATTTTTATCAAAATTATATTTTGTGTAGAAGTTGACTTTGATATTCTGTGGAAGTTATGATTGTGTTATCTGTGTCACTGTCACAAATAAAACTGTGCCTCTAACTCCAGAGATGGATTATTAACAAAGTGGAATTACTAGGAAGACAATATTTTCATATCAATCTGGAATGAAAATTCATCAGCATGCACGAACATCCCCCTTCATTTACTTTCTCACTGGTGTTTATAGCACTATTTCTTAATTTTGGGAATTTCTTCTTTTAGGAATTAACGCCCTGAGATCATGAGATCAACTAAAGAACATCCTGATGCAACTTGAAACAACTTGATGCCCATCACAGAGACACAGGTTCTGGGCAATTTGAACGAGTGCAGGCTCTTGACGACCAACAGCTATTCGCATCCCCCCCTTCAGATGCCCTGGCTTCCCATTGTGCCACTGATGATCCCTCCATTTCAGGCACCCTTGATGCACCTCTAGCAATGAGTAACTCTTGAGGCAAGGAATGTGGCAGATTTTCAATAGGCACACCTTCACCACTTCCTATAAGTTATAACTGTACTTAAACTTAGTTGTTTTCTGGAAATCCAGTCATGGGAAGCGGTACTTATATCATTTGTTGGAAAAATTTTTATAAAGCAGTTTATATCGTGCGGAAATTTTTTATTTATTTCTGTGAGAAGAAAAAGAGAAAAACCCGAAAAATAAATTTTCCAACTTCGAGACCAACCATCAATCACATCCATCTGAAACTTGACCATCTTGAAGTTGATTATTCCTACAGGTGAGCATCATCGTTGAAGCACAAAGCTGGGGATCAAGACTCTCCGCTACGAATCTCGAGATCGGCCGAAAACGTCGGCGTTTTTTGGGGCGAATCATCGCGAATTTTTGAGTCAACTCGAACAGTTGCTCATCGCCAGTCGAGACGAGTGCCGATCCTGAGCCAGTATCGAAAGAATCACTAAATTAAGCAATGTCGAGGAGAAAGAACGGAAAATCCCTTCCTTTGCATTCTTCATGTTGTGCCTTGTCTTTCGATACAAGGACAATATCATTGAACTGACAAACCGTCACATAACCATCGAACTTGTGCCATGCACCATCCATTACACGGCTATGAGTCACGCCGCACGTTGGCGGCAAATATTTAGCTGCGTTTAAATACTGTTCGATAAAGTTTGCGGCACGTATGCCACTTGGCGCTAAATTCAGGATTTATGATGGAAAAGCAAAATGGTGTTGGCGGCTTGCGAGGGTGGCGGTATATCGAGGGTTTTTAATGCAATTTCTTGTATGATCCTGGTTTTTTTTTCTTTTATGAGGCCAAATTCCTCAGATGAAGACCTTCCTGGCGGGAAAAGGGTCCCTTGTTTGGTACGTACATATTTTTTTAAACTCAAGACAGGATAACATGCTTATCACACTTCCGGCTGAACACCGTTGAGCAGCGCTCACCCGATCCGAACCAGACAATCGAGTCACTCGTATTCGTCCTCGTCCGAGCCTGTGATCAGCATGGATTAGTTTTTCATTAGATTAGATGGATTAGATTAGATTTTCAGCACTTCCATCGTAATCCCCGGCAAGGTCACCGTTAGGAATCTAACGTCACCTCTCACCCTGCTTCGCTCCATCGCATATCACCGAAAGCGGGAAAAATTCAGCGCAATGATTCACCTGGCCGGTGCAAGCGCAAATCGCAGAACGGCGTAACTGCCCATTTCGACATGAAATCTTTCGCAAAAGTCGGTCGTCGAAAAACGATGTTCGGGCGTTTTGGAAAAAAAAAAATTTTTCCTTCGGAAAGCTTCACATCCACGGATTTGGATTACATGCAAATCTATTCCAAGAGCCGCCGTATCACTCGCATCCGTACGAGATTCGGTTGCGATCGTGCAGCTAGGGTGGAAACATTCCAATATTTTGCCGATGGGATAACCGACCCAGGTTCCGAGGTGACGAAGGTTTCGGGTACTTCCTACTCGAGCAAGTACCCGAAACGATCGACTGGCCGTCGAACGGTCCCGACGTCGATCCGATCGTGTTCGATCCTCGAACAGCGTGTCGAGAAGCGGAAACCATCAAATCTCCACGAACTAGACAGATTTCTGCACGAAGAATCCACTTGGCCACTCCAAATCATTAGGTCGAGTCGATGAAAGCGCGACGTTTGGCTTTCATTGACTCGAAGAGGATCGACTATTAATTGTGACACTTTTCTACTTTGTTCCATGCTTTATCTGTGAATAAAATTGACTTATCAATAGACTTATCAGCAGGCGTCACGATGCAGCCCGGCTTCCGGCGTTTCACAGGGTGTGCTCAAACCAGCCGCAGAAGCAGTCTCGATCGGACAATCGAGTCCTCCAGATTCCCCTTCTCGTCCGAGTTGTTCATCAACATTTCTCTTGGGATGTATGAAGCACTTAGCCGTGGGGCCATCATCGGTAAGTGTCTCATCCTCGCCTCTACTGAGAGTTTCTATTTTCAGATTCTATCGCAAATCCGGAACAGGAAAGAAACTTCCAGCGATATCAGAAGGAATTCCGCTTCTCTTCAAGGCTTTTAATTCACATAAAGATATGGGGAATACCATCGTCCTACACGATGGAAGGTAGAAATCCCAAATCCCACAGGACGTTTATGGAACGTGGGAAACATCTTAAGTCCATTGCATACCGATTAAACGATCATTACTTGAACTGCCGTAACTTTTTTTGGCATGATTCGAAATTTCTAAATGTGACAAAGGCAGCAAGGATACCTTTTCAAAGACATAACTTTTGGATAACCTTCATCCTGTTACATTAGAAGTAGCTTTGGTTTAAAGAGTAGAAAATTGTTAGTTTCTAACCTTTAGATTTGGTTATTCCAAGTTTACATGCTTAACCCATGTATGCCTGCATATTTACGGGTTGAGGTTTTTGTGCACTGTAGCATGGGCGTGACATTCAGCAGTAGTGTATTCCTAATGGAGGTAGGGTGGGCCCGGGCCGACCCTGCACGGGGCCAGCCAGGGTGCAGTTCTTGCATTATATTAACTCGCAATGCTATGGCTTCACGATGGGGGGAGTTGCCTTCTCCAAAGATTAAGCAAGTCTAAACTCGCATGTGATGAGTTGATAGTCTGACGGTATTGACGGGGGGGGGGGGGGGGGGGGGTGAAAATCTTGTATCCAGGAAGAAAATTACAAATTTCAAGACAAATGCACTTACGAATACTTTGGGTGAAATGCACCAATTGCGGAATCGGGTCAGTTTTCTTCTATAATGTTTTTTATTATTTATTTTTGTATATATTTGTTTACATGAGGGAAAATTTCATGTTTGATGGGAATTTTGGGCTCCCCCGCTACTGCGGGGGCTGCTAGGGCGGTTGCTACGCCACTGCATGCCTACCTCAGCGATTATTACAAAATTAAGATTCAAATTTGCATAAATCAGTACTGTCTCTATCAAATTCATTTAATGGATCCCTCAAAAGCTAAATTAAACCTCATATTTTAATTTGATCAAATTAAGAATAAATCTACGCAAATGTTGCAACTGAACCTTTCTAAGCATACTTTGGAACATATTTTTAAAATGAACATATGGTTTTATCCTGGACATTGCCTCTGAAACGTCAAACTATGCTATTATAGAAAAGCCTCCGAGTCGCCAAAAAAAAATCACTCCCGAGGGCATGGCGCACGCTCCAAAACCACTCCTCGACAGATTAAGAGTGAAGTTTCCTCTCGCCATCAGCGTTACCGTTAGGAGTCTGGGTTCACGTTCAAAATGTACGACCACTCAAATTTATGAGATGGTTGACTGCCATACTCCATTTACCGCGTCCTAAGAAGCAATTCCTATTTCAGTTCCTCACAGTTACAATTTTTTAAATTTAATTTAAATGAAAAATAAAAATGTTATTATTTAATTCAACACCAAATCTATACTATCATACATTAAAATAAGTTGAGAAATTTTGTTGTTTGTGCAGCCTTTGCCTTTTGTTGGTGGTGCACCTCGAAGAGGTAGGCTTGGTAGCCCATAAGCAGATAAGCCTTTACTTTTCCAGATCAAAGGCTTGGCAGTCTATAGACCTTCGAGCCTTTTCCTTTCCATGCCATAGGCTGGGCGTATTTCGTGATTCGTCCATGTAGCTGTTGGACCTACAAGCCTTTCCAGGACCTAGGCTGGGTGGGGTGGGTTAAACAGCTTAACAATATGCGAAGCGGCGAGGATGCGTAGGTCCGCACTGACTGATGAGCAACTTGGAGATGTTAATGCCGAGAGGAGAGCTGCATTAATTGTAGAACAATTGTAGTAATTGAGTAATGATTCATCACCAGATTTTATTATTTGGTCACTCAATGAATTTACATCACCAAATTCTTATCACCATCACCAAATGATTTCATCACCAAACCTAATGAACCTTACACCAAATGTCCCTTAGTATTTTCACCAGATGCAATGAAATGACCACCAAATTTTACTGATTTAGCACCAAATCATTGTCACGTTTCATGCGTCAAAAGAAATAAAATTTTCTTTTAGCGAGTCTGCAGGGCAGAACACACTCAACTACTCCTATACGTGTGCACAAGTGCAAGGAGACTGGTTACACCTGTGATGGTGCAATAATATTTGGTGAAATCAAAAATAAGAATTTGGTGACTGACTCCAATTTGGTGAAGATTCATTGTGATCAGGTGAAGGAGTCAATATTTTTGCTGGCTGAATATATTTGGTGACAAGTTCATTAATATTTGGTGGGTGTTTAAATATCTTTCATTAAAAAAATACCAGTCGACCAGGTCCATTGGGAGTCCCTCGTTCATTTGCCTACCATCGTCTCCCGCATTTTAACAGCTGTGAAATATTTCGTCTTCGGAATGTATCGTTCCACAGCGTTGCATTGTACACAGCAAAGTACGTCGTTCTCGTCTTTTTCTGCAGCTTGGAATGCTGCAAGAATAAAATGCCTCTAAAATATCACAACAGAGATAGAAGTGAGTAGAGGTAAAAACTAAAAAGAAAAAAATTCATTCCTCTAGAAAATTATGGATGCCATAAAATTGTTAATATTTCCTAAGCAAAACCGACACTGAGCGGATTAGGGGAGCGGCACCAGTTAGCAAACGAGGGTCATGAAATGCAATTTAGCCTTTTGTTACTCTAGTTTCACACTCCATCACTAGCATTAATTAATCATTCGATCCATTTTCTGCATGCACCACAAGCGTGTAACTCTGGAAACAAAAGGCCAAATCGCATTTCATGACCCTCGTTCGCTAATTGGCTCCCTGTTCGCCAACTGGTGCCGCTCCCCTATCCGTTAAAGGCAAGAGAACGAGTTTGTTTCCTTGCAGTGGGTGTACAATCTCGTTGCACGCAATTAACTTTACTGTGCATCGGAGTGCATACCATTAAAAGCAAAAACAAATAAGCTGATCACCCCGCCTTCCATATTCTCGGAATACCTTGAGATCTACTTTCCACCATTTCCGGCGATAATCAGGGTCTCACTGTGCATTCTCTTCCCTTGCAGTTAGGAGTAATTTAAAAAAAAATGCATCAACCTCTCGATGATGGTGGGCAAAAAATTCGAACTATTGATGTGAGCAATGAACAAGGTCTATCTGAAAAATTTTTCAGCGAGTTCTTGTTAAATAGATATTTTCTTGGTTCATGTTGCATCATTAATCGATTTTGAAATGATTTCCCAATGCACCATCATGTTACCGACGTTTCTGTCATTCCGTCATTTCATTTTTCTTTCGTAGGTGCACTAGCTGGCGGAACCGTAGGTGCACTAGCTGGCGGAACCGTAGGTGCACTAGCTGGCGGAACCGTAGGTGCACTAGCTGGCGGAACCCTAGCTGCACTAGCTGGCGGAACCGCAGCAATTACGCTAGGTGGAGGATGTCTTTACTATTTGATGATTACACCAGAAATGAAAGAAGAACACAGGCAAAAACTCAGAGATATCTTCGAGAATGGCGTCCAAATTTTTGAAAGAAGTCGGTAATCAATTTTGAAACGATTTCTCAATGCACCATCACGTTACCGACATTTCTGTCATTCCGTCATTTCATTTTTCTTTCGTAGGTGCACTAGCTGGCGGAACCCTAGCTGCACTAGCTGGCGGAACCGCAGCAATTACGCTAGGTGGAGGATGTCTTTACTATTTGATGATTACACCAGAAATGAAAGGAGAACACAGGCAAAAACTCAGAGATATCTTCGAGAATGGCGTCCAGATTTTTGGAAGAAGTCGATAAGCAATTTTGAAACGATTTCTCAATGCACCATCATTTTTTCGACATTTCCGTCATTTCATTTTTCTTTTGTAGGTGTACTAGATGTCGGAACTGCAGCAATTGCGCTAGGTGAAAATCTTTACTATTTCACCACTACACCAGAAACGAGAAGAGAAATTGTGGAAAGATTTACAAATTTGGTCGACACTTCTTTCATGACTGTCATCAGGTGTAAAATCGACAGGGTCGCCACGAAAGTCAAGAACGTCTTCCAAAGAGTCTGGAGAGCCATCAAAAGTCTGGGAACGTATGCCGCCACGAAAGTCAAGAGCCTCATGCCTACATTTCTTGACTACCCTCGAATGTCTGAGAACGCTTGACAGTGCGCAGGGCACGCTTTTTACTGCTGCCTGAACAGAGAGAGGAGAGGCTGAGATGAGATGGTAGCCACTTTTTTCATTGCAATAATAATTTACTTTACATATGTATCGTCAATGTGAAGTAGTTCACATTAAAATGAAAATATATCTGGGATTCATTAATTAATGATGAGACGGTAACCATGTGAGGCTTAACTGTACTGGACATCCAGGCGCCATCTGTGAGGGCGAGAGAATCCGCAGGGCTGCAAGATTCTGCTGAAAATATGTTTACCGTGCATAATTCCAAAGACCTTATTTTCTTCTTTTTTTCACGCATAAATTTCTCTGAATAATTGATGCTGTCAGATTCCTCTCATAGGCCGCCACGACATCGCAAATATACTGCAATAGGAGATTCACGTGAAGATAAGGCATAACATTTCATGGTACTTTCTGACATCCCTGTCTGTTTTTACAATCCCATCTGGAAGGGGTGAAGGGAGAATAGGAGTTAATCCTTGGAATTTATTGCACCAACCTCATCTGTAGGACTTTTATGTCACCCGTCTTCAGTCAAGGACAATCAAGCAAGGACAATGTCGTCAAATCTGGTTCATTTCACGAGGACTGGGATTATCGGTTGAACCGTGGCTCCATACCAAGCGACAGTGCGGGTTTCCGACTTAGTTTGGATTCTATTTTTCTGTGGGCATGTCAGCAGAAAATCTTGTATCCAGGAAGAAAATTACAAATTTCAAGACAAATGCACTTACGAATACTTTGGGTGAAATGCACCAATTGCGGAATCGGGTCAGTTTAAAGACGGGATGAACACGTTTACTAATGTTTAAGTTTAACATGTTTAAGAAAGTGTTTCTTTGACATGCCCCACCGAAAATCATATTAGTTTCGTGAACACATGTAACCCCGACTTAAACACGTTTAAAGCCCTTGGAAAGAGGAAACCTTCGGGATTTGTCTTCATTGAATCATCAAAGAGGATTGAGCTTATCTCTGAAAGTTCGGCAGTCCAGGCGAACCTGGCAGTTTCATTCGGAATCACTTCAAAAACTCCTATCTCTTCATTACCTTCCATTTCCACCGTCGTTGGATGATGAGGCGCAAGAAAAATGAGGCCCACTCCGGCTAAACAGCATGCTGAACCAGGTCAAAAACTAGGGAAACTTTTTTTTTTGTATAATACTTACTATGCAGAAAAGCGAGTTTTCAATTATGTGGCCCACGAACCCGCACCCTACGGGCTATGCGGCCCCCATGACCCAAAACTCTGGGCACCCCTGGCCTAGTCAGTTTTAGTTTTTATCTGGAATTCCAATATCAGGTCGTGGGAAATGGTATTCCTTCCATTACTTTACAGAAAATTATTTATAAAACACTTGCGCCAGGTATGAAGCCAACCCCCTCCCCCCCAAGGCAAGACTTATTCCAGCAGGAAGGCAGCAGTTCGTTTCGCAAAACGTTCACTCACCCTTATCATATCGCAAAGCGGCGCCTCCCAGCGTCCCGTCTGCTTCCTAAACTCACCGCAGACACGGTCCAAATCGCAATCGAGTCGCCCTGATTTCTCTTCCTCGTCCAAGTTTCGGTCAGCATGCCTCTCGAGACGATTGGTGTTACCATCGGCTGTTTATGCGTCGAAGCCACCGGTAAGGGCACCGTTTCCCATCCTCGCTTTTAGTTTACCCTTAGGAATCTGAGGTCGCGTATAAATTTACGACGAATCAAAGTTACGAGGTGATTTGCTACATGCCGTATAACATTTGCCCTTAGAAACAATATCGATGTTGATCCCTCACAGCCCCAAAACTAAGGAAGACTGATCGCAATGTTAGTTCCATCAAGCTCCCCCTATCTTGTTGGCTTCCTACGCACTCCAACATTAACTCAGAATCGTTAAGTTGCTCATCGAAAGGACAACTAAAAGAAATGAGTCGTCTGCTTGGGGCGAAGTATAAATCACAGAAGAGCCTGGGTGCATACTTCTATGCGATATCTTTCGCGAAAGTCATTCATGGTAAACCTTGTGATGGGAAAAAAGATGACTCACTTTCGATCGCTTTGTTCTCTGGAGCTGGCAGCTCATCCGTTACAAGTTTTACGTGGAGATAAAGAGAGGGCCCTGGGGAAAGGGACATGCCCATTGGACGACCGGTTCGATTCCGCTGTTATTTTAGCTAAGAACAAACTTACTGCTTTTCTTATCGCGCAAAGCTCGCACCAATAAACCGCCTTGTTGCAGGAACCCAGACAATTCCGTCTTTTATATAGGTAATTATGGGAGAATAACTGATTTTGCGGTCAGTTCGTCACTTAAATTTCTTTTTCATGCCTTCTATCCGCAGTCGCCTTTGCAACCTGAGAACTCCATGCACTTGTGCCACCTCCAGCTTTATTCGGATTGTCAATCACCGACTAAAACTGGCAGCTCCCTTCCAGCCCCCTCAGCTGGCGGTTCCATAGTTGACAAAGGGAGGGAGCAGCTGCTCGCAGCACTGCGAACAGAATTGCTGGCCGAATCTGAAAATCTCGCATCTAGCATCCTACGTATTTACGACTCTAAGTAAAGAGATAGAACCGGAAGGCGGGGCGTTACGAGATTACGGCCCGCCTCCAGTGTGATACCAACCAAGATGGCTGCATTTAGAAGTCGTTTTGGTTAGTATCAAAGAGGCTCTACTCCATTCACTCCAATGGGATTTTTCTCAGTTTCTCTTCCCAGTTTTCTTGCTACTGTGAACATCAGGGAAGGAAACCACGGTACAAGAAATCTAATTCTTCAAAGTTCGGATAGGGATATCAAGAGGCGCTTCCACCAATTATGATGTCCCGTGTCAATTTAGAGCGTTCGCGTTAGACTTCTTAAAGCAAGTCATGGGAGGGGGAGCCACTTCATGGTCACTTAACGCATTTCACGCATTAACTACCCTACAAGAAAAAAAGACATATCGCAACCTGAGTCTCGCTTGGGGTTTACTCAACTTAAAATCGGTTTTCTCTAGTTCTGTTGTTACCATCGAGTTGGAGGAATCCACCACGGCCCACGTTATCGATTCCCCTGATGTTCTTAAATGCCTCGTTGAGGCCCCCCCCCCCCCTCGTTAGCCTTCTCTCGAGTGGAATTTCTAAACTCCCGGCGGTTTCTAAACGCTTCTCTTATAAAAGTCCTCTGATCTCTTTTCTCATATTCGTGGCTCGCCTCTGAACTCCCTCGAGCGCAATTAGATCATTTATTTGCAGGTCTCCGAAATTGAAGGAGGTAGTACTCTAAATCAGCGGTTCTCGAACTTTTTACGCTGCGCTCTCCCTAGCGACCCTAGCTCGGGGTCGTGCCCCTTTCCCTCTTAGAGGAGTACCTAGAAATTGAACTTGCCTACAGATGCTTTTTTCATACGATGATTGAAAAAAATAGGAAACGGATTTCGACGGTTCACGGACTGAGTCACGGCTATTGTGATGAGATTGTTATGCATATATACAAAAGAGACATTCGCACGAGTGCGTGATAGTATTCGCCACAACATTCATATCCGTGAAACAAGTAAGGGCTACCAGTTTGAACATTTGCTTCCGTGAAAGATAATTCTATGGGTCAGGACATTTGTACCACCTTGTATACTGCAAAAAGTTGATTGATAAAATCCCAAATTCATGAAAATCATGATTGAGAAATCATGAAACGATGCCATCGATTTAGATTTTGGTTCAGGTGTTTTAATTTGATCTGCATATGAGACTCAATCAATCCAGTTGATTTCAATCGGTCTGTCACCTTCCCTTGACATATAAAGAGAAAAATGCAACCAGTACGAAGCTTGTGCAAGATAAAAAGCATTTGAGAAACGTTTTTTTATTATGAATTTCATGCTCTCTAGGATGCTAATTTTTTTTATTATAGGTACGGTCGCACCTATAATACTTGCTGTTGCCAGCGGTGTAGCCATTCCAATCTTGGCCATCGCCATAGCCGGAACCATCTATTACGTGGTGACAACTCCGGAGCAGAAGGCAAGCCACTGGAAGTCGCTGAAGAACTTCTTCAGTTTCGTGTTGGGTGGGAAGATGCACCTGGCATGAAACACGGAGCAGATATTCGTAGGCAAAAAGAGGCAAAATTCTCATCTTTTCTGTTGCCTTCATCCGAAAGTCACCGTTTGAAATGTCGACAATAATTTTTTCACCCATTGATGTCAAGAAGAGAATTTTGTCTGTAAACTTTGCGAGATTTGCAGCTGAAATCCACGGCAATAAATAAATGCTCCTCGACTCAAGGATCTCTTTCAAGGACGTCGACGCATCCGAGCAGGAAGAACAGCGAAACGTCGCAAATACCAGATGCAGCAATCATGACCACTTATTACGCACATTCCTGGTTCCGTTGCGAATGATCACAGAGAACAAGCGGGTGGGCACTCTAAAGAATCCACCATATGCGATATTGCACGAAGACATAACCATCTGATTTTATACCAAGTACACACGCGAACCCCAAGCTGCTCATTGCCTCAGACAGAATGGGAAAAAAACAACCGGAAAGTGAGTTTTCTTTGTGAGGCAGTGTCAGGCAGAAATGTCACGTTTAATGTAGTTTAACATCCCTGCTTTCAACACTTCAAGAAAATGACCTCCAGAAATTCATATCTAATTTTTTTGCCCAGAATTATTACACTTAATACGGCATTTATTCATCTAAAATGTCCACACGAGCACCATGAACGTCCGAGGTATCAGGTGCAGCAAGACATCTTTGTCCTCCTTTTTGGGAGTTAAACTCAACAAATGACCCGTGAATGGCTGCTTTCAGCTCATTAAGGGCTCTGGTTCCGATTTTTGCAACTGCCCCTAAAGTGAATTCCACAGGTCGCCAGCAAAGGGGATAATCGGCAGTACGAAACAGTTTCGCGGATGTCGTGGTTCTCCGACTCAGAAATAAATAGCAATCAACATCACAAGATATGCTGTGGGTATAACCGAGACCTCATGAACTCGATCAAGCGATTTGGAAATGGTGAATAATATCATGGCAGGGGAAGAATATGGGTCCATTTCTTCTAAAGAATTTGTGCTATACATTTGGATTGTATCGAGTATAAATGCTAACGTTATCGTAAAGAAGAACCATTCGTCTCGACCAACGGCGGAAAGGGAATAATTGTGATAGGGTCATGCACCCAGGCTAGAGTTCACGCCCCTTCACTTTTTCTTTCCCCTCTCCTCGCCCCCAACCCCTGGCAGCCAGGATATAAGAGGACTACCTGACTCGCCTGACTCCTGGCCTGACAACACCACCTGGTGGCTGGCCGCGGACCAACTCTACCGTCTGAAACCTCTGCCCACTACATCTACCCGTGTGCTTCAATCAACATCTGCACCAGCTCAACTATTTCTCTTCACTCTTCTATGTACATGTCGTATGCAAGTTGAACTTGCATGCATTCTTTCTTATGCAAGTTAACACACACGATGGACTTTAGTGCAAGTTCAGGAGGGATATCTAGACCCCTAATGATATACAGTTAGACGATATTTATCGAGAATAAGACTTACTTGTAGTGCTCCTGGTCTTGGAAAAACGATAAGGGAGGTGCCTTCATCCTATCGCCTTCACTGACAGCCTTATTCTCTCACCTTGTTCAGTGCGATACAAGTGTGAGTGAACGTTCTCGTTCTTCAACAGCTCCAGTGGTTTTCGTCTGATTAATCCTCCTTCAAATGCGTGATAATGGGCACGAAATGATCAGTTCAATGATTATCTGTTGGAGCTCAAAGAGTCTCCAAAAGTCCAAGTCTCCCAACAACATAGTGTTCCCGATAGATAGATACGAGGGGCTCGTCGCGGAGGTCAAGGCTACAAAGATCAATGAGAAGAAAGCCCGGCTGGAGCATGGGAAAACCATACTCAAGCACTAGGACGTCCTAGCCTTCGAGGGATGAAGAGAAGCTTATGAGAAAGGCGAACGATCGGTGGCGTATTTTGGCTGAAGGGTCGGGGGTAGGGGGGAGCGCCAAACTCCATCCAAGCGATATCAGGGGAAAAAATTATTACCTCCAAAGGGGTGCCAGACTCAGTCCCAGGGGCACAAGGGTGGGGGGGACAGCTGCCCCCCCCTTAACAGGTTGACTGCCACGAGGCGCATCGGTGCGCCTCACTGAATGGGAAAATCAATAGGCCAACATTTCTGTGGCGGTCAACGTGTTAAAATGTGCCACTGCGAACGATGCATCTAATAAAAAAAAAACAAAAGGTGCAAGTGCGTAGCCAATAATACTCAGTGCAACTCTCGATGCCACGGGTCATGGACGTGTTCCAGCAAATGAATAAACAAGGTGTGCTTAACAGAAAAGACTTGAATGCAGACATGGACAAAGTTGTTACAGATTCCTTAATCATGGACAATTTGACATCATGAAGCAGTTACTTGATTTATTCATTAGGGTGACCAACTAATTCATATCATGGTGTTTGACATGCTGGCTCGAAAATAAAGCAAGTGTCGGTGGCCGAAGGCATACGATCATTATTCTGGCCGAGATGAAGTGCTTCTCTGAACTTGCACGAATATTTGCAATCCGGGGTTAACATGAACAAGGGTTTGCCCATGCTAGTTCAACCTGCGCGCAGTGGTGGACTGCTCAAGTTAACCCACGACGATTTGGCCGTGCAAGTTCAACTTGCACGATGAATTACCATGCAAGTTTAACTTGCACGGCGGGGTCAACTTGCATGCTACATATATACAACCTCAACGCACTCTACCCTTTTGTAAAGGGAATACAGTGAAAACTCGTTAACTCGAAATTTTAGGGACCGGGCAAATCGTTTCGAGTTATCCGAAGTTCGAGTTATCAGGAATCGCCCCCCCCCCCCCCCCCCCCCCCCCCC